>PVKH010001401.1:0-30731 GCA_004027955.1 Chaetophractus vellerosus
AAGCCTTCAGGCACTTCACTGGCAACCATCATCAGACAATCCACTTATTTTATAAAGTTAGTTGAACTCTTTCCACTGTACTGATTACTCTGTTCTGTGGAATATTCCAAGGCACAACTTGATTTGATGGAAAAGGAATAGGCTAGCCCTTAGTCACTGTTCTTATCAGACTGCTGGAATGACTGATTGAGGAAGGCAGAGAAAAGTGTCTTTGTAGGAGCATGTGTAGCTGAGACCTGGTGGTTACCTCTTGTGACAGTAGAAAAGTGGGCAAAGGGCCTTGAAGTGTCCCCATGTTTGTTCCTCCTCAGGCTGGAGTGCATAGCACGAGATGCTGAGCTGGTAGATAAGTCTGTGGCAGATCTGAAACGCCTGGGTGAACTGATTCACAACAGCTGTGTGTCGGCAATGCAGGAATATGAAGAACAGCTGAAAGAAAATGCCAGCGAGGGTAAGTCAACAAGTCTTCAGTGATTCTCCAAAACCTGCTGCTTATGTGTTGAGATGTTTTGTTGCTAAAGAGCTCTTTTAGAAAAATAGACTTGTATGTCATGCGTCTCTAATGCTTTGAGGTGTGTATTCTGATCGCCTGTATGTTAGCTCATTGTTGTAAGAGTCCAAAGATTTGTGCACACATTAAGGTGATTTGCGGAAGGTGTAGAGGGATGAACAAGAGGAAATGGTATCTTTTGACAGTTTAAATTGTGTTGAGTGACATGAAGAGGTGAGTGGGCACAGTCAAGTAGGTGGATCCATATTTTGGCTGTAGATGAGGGGCATTGCAGAGCACAAGCATCACTAGTAATCTTGGATATATATGTACCTATTGTTATGATGTGCAAACTTAAAGGGTCCGGAGAAGGAGTTGGAGTAAGTAAAATATTGGATGAATATTGTAAACATTTTTGTTAAGGTGAGATTTTCTTGGCACTGGAATTTGTTGTAATTGAATTTGACCTATAGTGTGTTTTCTCTCACCAGAATGTGTTTTGGACTGCTCTGAAAGTGGGAGGTGTGGAGATGCTTGTGAGGGAGAGCACTGAGGTAGTTATTGTTAAAGGACCCCCTCATAGTGAAGGTCAGAGAAGGTTTTTGTCCTTCCAGGTCACAGGGCCATTTCTCCCATACTCTTGTCACCCTTCACTATGCTAAGTAAGGCCATTCTAGGCAGGCTCTGAGTGGTGGTCAAGGGTTCAAGGTTTCAGGCTCTGGAGGCAGCTCATTACCTGTAATCTTGGCTCTGCCATTTCCTACCTACAAGACTTTGGGCAAGTTATACCTATTCAACAATCTCATTTGTAAAATGGAGTAAGAGCACCTACCTCAGCAGGTTAGGATGGGTTAATTGAATAAGCCCATGCATGGAAAGTGCTAAGCATGGTGTCTGGCTTGTAGTGTTAGCTTTTATTAAGTAATGAATGACATGAGTACTTGGTCTCTGGGATTATCCTTTTAAGGATATTATTGAAGTTTATAGAAATAAAAAATATCTTAGACCTAGTCACAACTTTAAAAAAATATATTTTCTTTTTTTGTGAAAGAAACTTAGGTAATGTGAGTGATTTGGACAGTGATCTATGACCTTTTACAGCACCCTGAATACACCCAAAGTATTTTCTTTTTATTGTAATTGCTTTGAATAAATAATGTAGTCACATGGCTCAAAAATGGAAAACAGGTAACCCTAATTCTGTTTTTTTTCTAGAAATTTAAAAATAAATATGTAAAGCAAAATGGATAAATGTTTCCCCACTTATTAATACAGCTCAGTGCAGCACACTCTTCTGTACCATGTGTTTTTCATCTCACAGTTTATTTTGTAGCTTTTCTTTATAATAGTACTCCTTCCCCCAGCACCCCTCTTTTTTCCGTGCATATTCACATTTTGGATCTGGCTGATTGCTTCCTCCTGGCATTGTTTAACTTATTTACCCTATACATGTATTTTCTGTAAACTGTTGTTTAATGTCTTCAGAGTCCAGGCTGACATTTCCAATTCAAATGTAAGATTATTGATCTCTCTTTTCCCTTTGTTCCTAAAGATATAAACCTAATTAATTATTTTCTTTATCTAACATTAAGGAAACATATGTATCCAATATAATAAATTTCCAGATGACACCATCAATCTTACTGTTAAAAACAAGACTCTCAAGTGTAAAGTTATATTTCTTTGGTATTTCTTTTTGTCTTTTGATATACAGTCAAAATATTTAACTGTTTTTTATATTATTTAAAATATGTACATGGTCCAAAGTCAAAACTATATAAAACAAGTTACATTTGGAGACTCTTGCTTTCTTCTCTGTCCTCCTACTTTGTTCTCTTCCTCCCATGGGTAACCATTTTTATTAGTTTTGGGTTTATCCTTCCACTCTTTCTTTTAAGAAATTAAGACGTGTGTGTGTGTGTGTGTGTGTGTACTTCCCCCTTTTCTTAGAAGTTAACACTGTGTGGTCTATTCTGCACCTTGTTTTTTTCATACCTGAAGATTATTCTATATCAATATGTAATAGAGATCATCTTCCCTCCTTTTATAATTGCACAGAATTCCACTGTATAGATAGATGTACTGTTATTTATTTGTAATTTATTGTTCCCTAGTAATGAATATTTGGGTTGTTTCAGTCTTTTGCCATCATAAGTAAAGCCACAGTGAATAAAAGTAGCCTAATGAGTATACCATTTCCTATCTCTGCCAGCATGTCTTTGTGATAGATTTTTTTCTTTTGGTGTGTGTGATAGATTTTTAAAACAGAAATTGCTAGGTCATGGGGAACATGCATATGTACTTTGGTTAGATATTGTCAAATTCTCCTCCATAAGTCTGCTACCATTTATAATACCAACAGCAATGTATTTTGCTACCTGTTTCTAAGCCTCTTGAACAGAATATATTGTCAAATGTGTGGAATTTTGGCAATCTGATAGGTGAGAAGTGGTACCTCAGTTTTCTTTTGATGAGCAAGGTTATCCATCTTTATTCAAGGGTCCTTTGCATTTTGTTCTTTGTGAACTGTCTATTCATTCATTTTTGCCCATTTTCTATTGAGCAATTGGCGTTTTTAAAGCTCTTTATCTGATTTTATGTGAATTTTCTTTTGCAGTTTGTCCTTTTACTTTGTAGTTTTCTATGCAGAAAATTTTTAAAAATTACAGTCAAATTTATCAGTCTTTTAATTTGTTGACTATTATTGAATCAGTTAGAAATGGTATCTCTACTCTTAGGATATAAAGGAATTCACATGCAAATTTTAAGTTTTTTCTCTTTGTGCCTATATGATTTAATTTTTAAGTTTTAGATCTCTAATCCACTTGGAATTCATTCTGTTTTAGCCAGTTTTATCTTTTTTACATAGCAGCTATTTGTCTTAACACCACTTATTAAAATTATTCAGGGAGCCAGTGTAGC
The DNA here is from genome assembly GCA_004027955.1 of Chaetophractus vellerosus. Classification (NCBI taxonomy): domain Eukaryota; kingdom Metazoa; phylum Chordata; class Mammalia; order Cingulata; family Chlamyphoridae; genus Chaetophractus; species Chaetophractus vellerosus. The sequence goes on from PVKH010001401.1 coordinate 3,413, forward strand.
TCAGCGGTTTGAGTAGTGCCTACTTCCCATGTACGAGGTCCCGGGTTCAATCCCTGGTACATACTTTAAAAAAAAAAAAAATTCTTTCCCCACTACCTTGATTGTTCTCTTTCAAAAAAAGTTATAATTTTATTTGATAATCAGATGTTAGTTTTTCATCTACATTGACTGTAGGCTTTTGAAAGTGGTGATGAGTACATGGGTAACCAACATGTAGAGCTTATTTGGTGAATCTTCATCCTTGTTATGTTTTCTGGACAACTGTACATGGATACCGTATGGAACGTTCCCTATTCCTTTGGCCCTGGCAGCTTTGCTGAGCCATCTCCTTTGTGGCAAAATTTCCGGATTTCTTTTGAGTCCTCAAGGGGCATGCTTCTTGAAGCCCACTCCATGGATGCACTTGTGAATGTTGATGGTGTACTGCTTGGTTCCCACCTCGCTGATGGCAGGCCCTTCTTCTTGTCGCCCTTATTCTGCTGGAGCCAGGTTTGAAAGGAAGAGTGTGAAGGATTGTGAGAAAATCCGTTTTTCTTTTAAGAACTGAGTAATTCATTTGTGGATATACTATATTGATTAGTCTCCTATTGATAGACATTTAACTTTCCAGTCTTTTGCTTGAAAGCATTGTGGTAAATAATCTTGTATGTATGCCGTTTTGCACATGTGCGAGTGTGTCTGGAAAATAAATACTCAGAATTAGAATTGACAGGTATTGTCAAATTTTACTCCCACCAGCAATATAAGGGTTGTCTCTTTTCCTCTTAGTTTTGCCAAAAGAATATTTTCAAACTTTTGAATTTCCCCTTCGTGATAGGTTAAAAAGGACATGTGTATAGTTGTAATTTGCATTTCTCTTATTAATGAGGTTGAGCATTTTTCATATGTCTAGGAACCATTTGTATTTCCTTTTCTGTGAATTGTCTCTTCTATCCTTTGCCCATTTTTCTTTTGAACCCCTTTTATTTTATAGTTGAGGAATCTGAGCCCTAGAGAGGTTAATAATTTAGAACTGGGGTGTTAAAGGGAGAGGGGGTGGGATAGTTTGTGCAGATTTGGGGATAAATCACAGATTTCCAATTTTCAGAGCAGTGATTTTCCCATTTTGCCACATTCTGTTCCAGTTCTCATCAGTGTTGTTGGGACTATCATTTCCAAGTGAAAATCTAGTCGATTCTAGCTAAGAATTCCTAAATAGCTACTTGCAAAAATTCTTTATAAAGTAGGAGCATTAGGGGCACTTCACTGACTTGAATATTAACAACAACAACAACAACAAAAGAAATCTCTTCTCAGCCCCTGAGCCATCTTTCCTCTCAGAAACAAGTGGTGTTATCTTGTGGATTGCAATTTTGACTCTTTGGTTAGAGTGACCAAGATTCATTTTTTACTTCTAGGATTATTTTAATTTGAAACTTGGGCTAGGCTAATCTTTTCATGTCAGCCTTAATGCCATCATTTCAAATGTGTTAGATATTAACTTGAGCTTATAAATAAATAAATAAATAAATAAATGAATAAATAAATTTTTTAGTTAGGCCAATAAAAAGAATTTATTTGGGAAATGGGGGAAAGAACAGAGCTTGCTGAGAAATGGGAGGAAAAGATGGAAATACACAGCAAGATTTGGTACGTGCCCCTCTAGGCAGAGAGAGCGTATATATTTTTAGTAGAGACCTGACACTCAAGTGATGGTTCACCTTTATTTTTTAATTTTTATTTATTTATTTTTAAAAAGATTTATCTGTTTACATCCGTCCCTCCATATGGAAGACGGATACCCAATCATTTGAGCCACTTCCGCCCTCCCCCCCCCCTTTTTTTTCATTTGAGTTTTTTGAACTCTGCTAATTTACTGGTTAGGAATACAAAAGAAAAAAACTTCAGTATTAGTATACCTTTAGAATTCTATTTAGTGTATTCACTTCAGAAGGAAAATAGTATAAAACAAACAGGAAGATTAAAATACAATCAAAGCACCAGTGGAGGGAACGGATGTGGCTCAAGTAGTTGAGCTCCCACCTCTCACATGGAAGGTCCTGGGTTCGGTTCCTGGTACCTCCTGAAAAAACAAAAGCAAATAACAAGCAAATCAAATGAAAAAGCCAACTCAGGGAAGCTAATGTGGCTCAGTGGTTGACACTTACTTCTCATATATAAGGTCCCGAGTTCAATCCTCGGCCCCCAGTACCTCAAAAAAAAAAAAAAGTCAGTAGATTAAAAAATTTCTAAATCTCTAAAAATCTAATTGTTTAGAGGTTATTTACAAATATTGAGAACATTTTTTTGCCTCATAGATTATATCTTTGAAGTAACAAATAACCTGGAGGTGTATGTTGAGGGAATAAACAGTTCAAAAATTGCTGATAGATTTTTTCTGTGAATCTTCTGTGAACTCTCATTTTATCTAATGTCAAATTTGTGTACTTCAGGGAAAGGTCCAGGGAAAAGGAGAGGCCCAACAATCAAGATCTCTGGGGTTCAGGTTAATGTAAAATCCATTATCCAACATGAAGAAGAGTTTGAGATGCTCCATAAATCTATCCCTGTGGACCCTGAAGAAAAAAAAAAGTGAGTGTATTATGTGCACGTGTGTGGGTGGTTGTCCCATAAGAAGACATATTTGAAGTTAGTTATGTAGTGCTTTCGTTGACGTTTGTTATGTTGTGCATTTAATTTCTTTAACATGTCAGAATACTTTGTCCATGTTAAGCTAATCAGAAAGGTCTTTTTTCTGATGTCCTTCTGGTTTTAAAATCCATTTAGATACTGCTTAACCTGTCGTGTCAAAGCTGCACATTTTGATGTAGAGTGGGGAGTGGAAGATGATTCTCGCCTGTTGCTGGGAATTTATGAACATGGCTATGGAAACTGGGAATTAATTAAAACAGATCCAGAGCTTAAATTAACTGACAAAGTAAGTAATTTTGTGAAGCTGGAGATTTCTAGAAGATTTGTTGTTTACCTTCATGATGGTTAATAATTTTTAACTATTTTTTGGTGGAAAACAATTGGAAATTAGTTCAATAATAAATTCCTGGGATTTCTTGATCCTTGGAAACATTACTATCCCTAATGAGCTGGGGCAGTTTCATAGATGCAGATCAAGGGGAAGATAATAGGTGAAATTTTTGGGAAATTAAAGGACGAGGAATTTTAAAATTCTGATTTTATTGTAGGTCAGGTCTCATTACAACAAATACCAGGGTAAGTTTCTTAATAATAAAAACATTTATTGACTATAGTTGTTGGCCCTTTGTTTAAAACTATGCATTTGTGAATGCCTCTTTATTTAAAACTGTTTCAAACAATCATATTTCATTTGTATGCTTTGGTGTTGTTGTAATGGAATCAAACATTGGCTGCACTTCTCCCACAAAACTGAGCCTCCCACCCTGTCCATCACAAATCAGGGTATCAAGTCAGGTCACAGTTAGAGCTGTAAGCAAGGAAAGATGACAGGCTTAAATCTTAGTATGATTCGCTCCATCTTATGCTCCTGGCTGGGCTTTTCCTGGCATGTCAGACAATGCTGATCCTCTGTAGGTTTTAAGAGGGTGACAGCACCCTGCCAAAAGCACTGAAATCAAATCCAGTCTGGACCAAGAGGCCCAGCTGTGGTAGCAGAGAACGGATCATGTCCTGGCATAGCTCAGTGCTCTCCGGCAATGCTCTAAGAAGCATTTTAAATCTAAAATGAAGCTTTAACCTAGCTCCAGGGATTCCCTGCTTCTGGAAGGAGGAAATCCACGACGGCTGGGATGCTCTAGCAGATGAAGCCAACAAGTCCCCCTACCTGAGTTGTTCTACCCTGTTAACAGCACAGGTAGGAGCCAGTGGGAGAGCTGGATTTCTCCATCCCATTTTGTAAAATGAGAACGGCTCATAAGGGATTTTCAGTGATTGGGAGCCATGGACATGAGATAGGATCTGAGGCTCTATATTTTGGGTGGTTGGGGAGGGAAAGAACTGTGTTCTCAGTACTTTGTTGTTTGTTTATCCTGATCCACTAACCTGGATGTGGGTGTTGGCGGGTGCTTCTTTTCCTTTCTTGTTGAAGATTCTGCCTGTGGAGACAGATAAAAAACCTCAAGGGAAGCAGCTGCAGACTCGAGCGGACTACTTGCTGAAACTGCTCAGGAAGGGTCTGGAGAAGAAGGGGGCCGTGAAAGGCAGCGAGGAGGTGAGTGTGGCTGCCAGCTAGGCACTCTTCAGTGGGCTGAGGCTCTGTCTTGTAGAGTTTGGTGGGAAAAGAGATGTGCTGCACAGTTAGCCATCTTCTCATTGTCAGGAGTTGTCCTTAAGGTTCCAGATTGTTTTGGTTGGTAATAATAGAAATTTTCATTTAATAATTGACCTGAAAGTCTTGACAACTTTCTCAAACGTGTTTTCCTCAAATATTTCTTCAAAATAGTTCTCGTTTCCTCCCGGAACCACTAGTCCAGACATACTGTTCCTTTTTTTTAAAAATTTAATTTAATTTATTTTTTGTTTTTTTTTCAGGAGGTTCCAGGGATTGAACCCAGGACCTCATAGATGTGAAGCAGGTGCTCAACCACTGAGCTATACCCATTCCTCTGTTCCTTTTTCTTTTTGCTACTTCCTTAATTTTGGAACATGGTTCTGGTTACTGTCTTGAATACCATTGGGTTTGCCTATTGTTATATCCAACTCTGGGTTACTTGTAATAGTGGGTCCCAGGAATAAAGTAGATAATTGGAATCCATGGTTAATTCAGAAACTAGATTTCTGTTATAATTGCCTTAATTGCTCAGTGAAACCTAACAACTAGGTTGCTAATTAATTCATTTGAGCTTTTATTTTCTACAATTTATCATTTCATTATGAAACACCCAAAATTCAGGTCTAGAAAGATGGTGAGTCACAGGGAAATACTATATATGTGCACGCACGCGTGTGTGTGTGAATTTTTAAAAATATCTTCTTTGCTTTTTCTAAAAGACACTTAGATTATATACAGTGTTACATAAAAAAAAAAAAAAATAAGGGATTCCTATACTATATGCCCCACTCCCCACACCTCCCGCTTTTCCCCACATTAACAACTTCTTTCATTAGTGTGGTACATTCATTGCAATTGCTGAACATATTTTAGAGCATTGCCACTAATGACGAATTATAGTTTGATATTGTAGTTTACACTCTCTCCCACTCAATTCTGTAGGTTATGGCAGGGTATACAATGGCCTGTATCTGACGTTGCAATGCCATTCAGGACAATTCCAAGACCTGAAGTGCCCCCATATTACACTTCTTTTTCCCTCTCCCTGCCTTCAGCACCCTCAGTGGCTACTGTCTCCACATCAATGAAATAATTTCTTCCATTGCTAGAATCACAATAAGTGTATAATAGAATACCAGTAAGTCCACCCTAGTCCATATTTTATTCCCCAATCCTGAGAATTCTGGGATGGTGCAGCCCACTCCACCTCTAATTGAGAGGGTGCTTTGATCCCATATGGCTGATGGATGGGACTCTCTTGCTTGCAGTTGTAGACTCTCTCAGTTCCTTGGTATGGTGGTTGTCCATCCTCACCTCATTGTTAGTGGTCCTGGGTAAGTCCAATGAACTGGAGAGTAGGTATTGCAACTCCGCTGAGGCTCAGGGCCCAGCTGGCACATGGGCAGCCCAAAGATTCAAGTCTCTTGGGCGTACACCTACCAACTCAAAGGAGATACTATTAGTTGAGTTGCATCCTGCACCAGTAGCCCTTGTGTGTGTGTGCATCTTCATTAAGTGCTCTTAGAGCTATGTTATTTGTTTTTATTTTCTTTTATTATAAACAAAACAAGTTATATAAAATTTTTAAAATCACCATAATCCCATAATTTATCATTTGTGTCCTTTTTAGATTATTTTATCACATTTAACTGAGTAGGTTTTTTTAACCCTATTTTTATGTGTACCTTGCTCTTCTAGATTTTTTAATGTCATTATTGCTGGCATGAGTGTTTTTATATGTGTCTTTCTTTGTACATAAGACATTTTTCCTTCCTTTAGGATAAATTCCCCAAAAATGCAATCAATAGGTTCAAGGGTATTGATGTTTTTATAAAACATACATAAAAACATTTAAACTGTGTGTGTGTGTAGGGGGCTATATGGGAAGTCTGTACTTTCTACAGGCTTCTTCTGTAAACTCACAGCTTCACCAATTAAAAATAAATAAATAAAAATATATGTGCATGCAAGTGCCCCAGCCTTTTTCCCACCCCCCACATGTATAAGGATAGTACAATTCCTTATTTTTTAGGTACAATTAGTTACACTCCTTTGATTTCCTTTGAATTTCCTTGTTTGAATTATACGACTGCTGTAGCTTTAGAGAATCAGAATGTTACTTGGTCGTGCTTTTTGGGGACTTGATTTGTAGTTTTATCCCTCATTTTCCCTCCCTTTCTAGGCCAAATTAAAGAAACGGAAGCCTCGAGTAAAGAAGGAAAACAAAGCACCCAGGCTAAAAGATGAGCATGGAATTGAGGTTTCATCTCCTAGACATTCAGATAATCCATCAGAAGAGGGGGAAGTGAAGGTATGAGGCAGGATTTCAATTGAGGGCTTTTTTTGGGCTACATCTACTGTGCCAACTGATACTATTTGGTTAGTTAAAAACATTTGAAATGTTTGTACATGGAAAGTAGATAAAATGAAAATTAAATACATGTCTTTGTTTTATTTATTCGTTTGAGTCAGCAATTGCAAATTCATAGATAACAGGAGAAAATGAAGGGAATCACATAAGTTTTAATGGTAACTGCCATTGTCAGTCAGCTTCACTGTTGGAAATGATAGGGAGGTTTTGAGACTGTGATTAACCATAACCAGCGAGCTCATGCCTGCTGTAAAGGTGCCAGCTGCTATGCAGTTCAGTTAATTTTTGGGCCAAGCAAAATTCATCTGTGGGTTCAGTTTTGCCCAAGGGCTGCCAGTTTGCAACCTCTGATCTAGGCAAACTGAAAAAGTGAGTTGGCATCATTCAGTATGTTGTGTGTTTCACTGAGTGACAACTTTATGGGATTTTATTTTGTTGCTCTGAGAGGGTAATTGTACTTTGAGACTAGTTCCAAGAGGAGCAGCAGTGGATGCAGTCACTAGCATGGATTTGGGTCACAGACATGAATTCAAATATAGCAACTTCACCAATTACTAGCTGTCTTTTTACAGATATATAATCTCTTTTGTCCTCAGTTTTTTCCATCTGTGGAATGGGAATGGTAATGTCTGTGTTGAAGGGTTGGTATGAGAATGAGCAAGGAATATAAGTAAAGAGTGTCTGCCTTTATAGGGTTAACTGATTATTGTTAGAGATTTTAGAATTGTATGAACTTTTAAGGTTATATGCTAGAAAATAAGCTTCTAAGTATAGGTGGACTGATCGGCCATCTGTGGGCAATATTGCTTTCTCTAGAAGGTAAACAAGCAAATCTCTACATTGTAGCAAAAGCTCATAACCCTGGGGACCTATTTGTTTTCTAGGATGATGGCTTAGAAAAAAGCCCAATGAAAAAGAAACAGAAGAAGAAAGAGAACAAGGAGAATAAAGAAAAACAAATGAGTTCTAGGAAAGACAAAGAAGGGGACAAAGAAAGGAAGAAGTCAAAAGATAAGAAAGAGAAGGTATTGATACTATTTTACTTACTAAGATATCCAAAGGTTTTGAAATTCCCTTTTTGGGAATAGAATGGGCCTTGAGCTCCCTTAAATAACTGTCTTTTGATGTATTTAATCTTTACATTCAGGGTTTTATGAAGTTCATTCCAAACCACAGAATTTTGGTACTGTGTTGGATGTATACTTGCCGAATTCTAAAGAAAATATTTTCCACAGAATCCTTAATATTGTTAAAAAATTAAAACAAACAAAAAAACTCCCCATAAAACCAAAAGAACCTTTCATATAGTTTCACCAACCAGCAATAACTGTAGTAGATTTCTTGATGAGTACCTCTAGAACTTTTGTTTTATACGTATAAGTACATATATCAGATTGGGTAGCTTTTTATCCCTGCTTATATTGTGAATAGCTTTCCAAGTGAATTAGTAAATGTTAAGATCATTTTTAATAGATGGAGAGAATTCTGTTTGGTTATAACATACTGGAAGCAATTTACATCTCTTATTTTGAAATTGTTTTCAAATTTTTGGTGTTACAAAACACCAAATATTTTTGTATTTGTACATCCACATTAGGATATTCTTCTTTTAAATTGAAATATTTCAAAAACAGAAGCAGAAAGAACAATTGAACACATCTGTTTATTCACTACCCAGATATTACAGGTGTTATTAACATTTTCATGTTTACTTCAGGGGCTTTTTAATTTTTGGCTCGTGTATTTTGTGTTTCGTGAACACATTACTGATACTGTTGAAGCTCCCCCTGGTTACCTTCCCCTGATTTCGTTACTCTCCCACCCTCTTTTCTCCTCTCCAGAGATAACCACTACCCTGAAGTTTTTTTGAGTCTTTTGCATCCATGTTTTTATTCTTTTACTATATAGTATATAACCATAAGCAAAAGATGATATTGTTTCATGTTTTTAAATGTTCATTCATGAAGTAAAAATCTTATGTATTCTTCTGCAGCTCCTCATTCAGTATATTTTTGAAATTTGTTCCTGTTCATTCATGTTACATTTATCATTTACAATAAGTTAGTTAATGCAGATTCCTAAATCAAAGGTATAAACATTTGTAAGCTGTTAATAAAAGTTGCTGCGTGATATTCCACAAGTGTTCTACCTATTTACAATGTCAGTCTCTAGGTGACATATTTTATGGATGGCATAATAGAAGCCCAAAAGAGCACTGATGAAGTTAAAATTGGGTACATTTAGATAGTAATGGTTGTGATGTATCATTTAATTATAGTCGTCATGTAGGTTTGGCTTCTTGATGTCTTAGACGACTTTATTTTACTTTTTTTTTTTTTTTTTAGTAACTTGAGGCCATTGCGTTTACACACTTTAGTGTGAGTGACGTAGTTAAGTCCAAATAGCAAGGAAGGATTGCACAAATGATAATGACTACTCCTAACTCTTTTTTAAAAGCCTAAAGGTGGTGATGCCAAGTCTTCGAGTAAATCAAAGCGATCTCAGGGTCCTGTCCACATTACTGCAGGAAATGAACCTGTTCCCATTGGAGAGGATGAGGATGATGATTTGGATCAGGAGACATTCAGCATAGTAAGTCCTAAAATTGAGGGACACCTGTGTCTACAGCCGCAGTACTTGTTGCAACTCTGCCTTTTATAGGTCTAGTCACACAGCCTCAGTTGATCTATAAGTTAGTACATTACTTTGGAACTTAATTACTTCTAACATCTAAAGACCTTGTTCTCTGAAACAGGCTGGCGGGAAGAGCTTTTCTTACTTGCTTTCTAGTGAGGAAGGAGTTTAGGGAATGGATTTCATGTCTTGTATTTCCAGTTGGAAAGACTGCATGAACTCTTAGAGGCATTTTTTTCTAGTTCAAAACAAAAGCGTTCATTTAGCTAACATTTATTGAATATTTTGGTGCCAGCCTCTGGAGTTACCGTGTGGAACAGATTGATACTGTCCCTGTCATTGTAGATTTTATACTTGAGTAAGGGGAGACAGAGGACTATACAAATCATGTTTGTGGTACTGTGATGGGGTTACAAAGAAGAGAGATCTGATGCTGTTGAAGATCCTGAGATAAGGGGATTCGACCACTTCAGGTGGTGTCTGGGAAGGCATGCCTAGGGAAGTGATGTTTGAGTTGGGTTCTTTGTTAATTTTTAAATTATTTTTATTTTATTTATTTATTCCCCACCCCTTTTTTTTTTTTTTTTTGTTTTTTGTTTTTTGTTTTTTGTTTTGGTTTGTTTGTTTGCTTTTGTGCTCGCTGTCTGCTCTCTGTGTCTGTTCGTTTTCTCTTCTCGTCTTCTCTTTAGGAGGCACCGGGAACCGATCCTGGGACCTCTGATGTGGGAGAGAGGCACTCAATCGCTTGAGCCACCTCAGCTCCCTGGTTTGTTGTGTCTCTTGTTGTCTCTTCTCTTTGTCTCTTTTTGTTGCACCAGCACACCGTGCAGGCCAGCTCGCCTTCACCAGGAGGCCTAGGAAACAAACCTGGGGCATCCCGTATGGTAGACAGGAGCCCAGTCACTTGAGCTGTATCTGCTTCCCTGATTTGGGTTCTGAAGGAAGAGCAGAAGGGAACAGGAAAGTGAATAGGGAGGAACTTCCAAGTCAAGACAACAGCACACACACTTTACCCTCTCCTCTTGTGTGTTCCTCTCCTCAACCTTCATACATCACAATTCACTTGAACAGTTTATTCAGTCTCAGAGAGAAAGCAGTCTTCTTCTTGATCTTAAAACACTCCTGCTTGGTAGCAGCAAAAGATAGAATTCTAACCCTTTCCTGTAAGGCAGTTCTTTCTCTTGACCACTTTCTCTATGTTCTCAAAAACCAGTATGTGTGTGCATGTGTGTATATGTATATAATTTTTCTTTACACTGATCTAATTTTTCTTAAATCTCTACTGTTCTGCCTGTGAGCTCTCTGAGAGCAAGTACTATGTCATAATATAAAGTACATTTAGATGCTGTAGAAATATATGAGTAAATGAGTATATTAAGTGAATAAATTCATTGCATAGCGAGCTGATATGTTTCCTGGTTTTTCTTTAGTCCAGTGTTTAGAAGAGAAATTAATAGCGAATGCTTTTATAGCATTTTACTGTTTTAAAAAATGCTTTAAAAAAAAAATGCTTTTATGTCTAGGTCATTTAATCTTGTTTTTATATTATAAAATTTTATTTTAAAAATATGGAACATTTTCAGGAATATAATAGACACTGGTATAGATCCCATGAAGCTTTGTCAAATCTGGTTTTATTTTTTTTTTTAAGACTCAACAAATAACATTGAAGTTCCTGGTATTCCTCACCCTAAGTCCCTTTGTTTTCTTACCTACCCAGCAGTAACTGCCATTCTGAATTCAGTTACCATTCCCATGCATGAATTTATAGTTTTATTACTTGTGTCTGTAAAGATAATAGCTTACAATAAACAGCCAAACACTGTATGCTTTACATGTATTTTCTCCACAATGTTCCTATGAGGTAGGTAATTATCTCCATTACTAAAAAATGAAGGGAGTGGATGTGGCTTAAGTAATTGAGCTCCTGCCTACCACATGGGAAGTCCCAGGTTCAGTTCCTGGTGCTTCCTGGAAAAAACAAAACAAAACAAAAAAAACCAAGCAGAACAAACGAAAAAAACCAACTCAGGGAAGTCAGTGTGCCTCAGTGGTTGATCCCTGGCTTCCCACATACGAGGTACCAGGTTCAATCCCTGGCCCTCGGTACCTAAAGAAAAAAAATTAATAATAAGGTTTAAGGTGAAGAGAGGTTAAGTGATTTATCCTTTGATACATAGATTTGACACAGGCAATTTGGCACCGAGAGCTGGGTTCTTAACCATCTTGGTACACGGCCTTCCATTTATCTATAGGCAATATATAATATTGCTTTCCGTAGTTTAAGACTTCATATAAGTGGTGCATTGTTTGTATCCTTAACCTGCTTTTCCTCCACCAACATGTACATTTTTGCAATTTACACGTTGATAATTGTGACTCTTATTTACAATGCTCCATGTTATTCTGTCTTATAACTTCCACAGTTTAATCTCTCCTGTTTATAGACTTTTTGGTTTTTCCAATTGTTTACTACTAGAAATATGCTGCAGTGAAATTGTTGTAAATATTTTCTTGTACACATATAAGAGCTTCTCTGGTCATATAGCGTGAGCAGAAATGCTGGGTCATCGTTGGGCATGCACTTCTACTGCTTTATTAGATACTATTGAATTTAGCCTTCAGAGTTATTGTAGAGATTTGTACTCCTACCAATGAATGTAAGTTCTGGTTGCTTCCCAGCCTCTCAAACACTTGATACTTTCCAACTTCTTAATTTTTGTCAGTCTGAGGGGTCTGAAATACTAACTGGCTGTGTATTGGAATGTGTATTTTTATATTTATTAGGCATTCATTTCCCCCAATGAACAGTGAATTACCTGTTCATATCTTTGGCTTATTGGGGGTAATATGTCTTTTTATACCTTTTCTTATAGAAATTGTTTATACATGCTTGTTTTTGTTTCCTAGGCTGCTCAAGCAAGTACCCTGAAATGGGTTGGCTTAAACAATGGGAATTTATTAGCTTACCATTTTGAGGCTAAATGAAAATCCAGATCAAGGCATCAGCAAGTTGATGCTTTCTCCCCAAAGACTGTAGCGATCTGGGGCTGGCTGCCAGTGATCCTTGCCTCCTCTGTCACTTGGCAAGGCACATGGTGGCATCTCTTGGTCTGTCTTTTTCTCTTCCAGGCTCAGCTTCTTGCCTCCTGTGGCTTTCTCTCCCTTTGTCTGAATTTCATTCTCTTTTAAAGGTGTCTAGTAATAAGATTAAGACCTATCCTGATTGAGGTGGGTTACATCTTAAATGAAGTAATCTTATCAAAAGATCCTACTTAGGTTGCACACCCATAGGAATGGATTAGATTTCAGAACATGTTTTTCTGGGTATATAAAGCCTCAAACCACCACAGTTGTTGATAACAATCTTTTATCTGTTACATCCCAAATATCTTGCAATGATGTTTGGGTACGTCTTTTTATTTTGTGTCTTTTTAAAAATTTCAGTACAACAATGAAAAATGCACAGCTCATTAAGTGAATATAGAAAGTGAATTATCACAAAGCAAATAGAAGTTTGTAGGGTTTTCATTCTGAAACTTCTGAAATTTCATTATTCTCAAACAGTCATATGTCTTAATTCATCTTGCTGGGTACCTTGTGATTGACAAGGATTTCTTCCAATTCTGAGAAATTTTCTTGAATTTCAACCCCAGTAAGTTCTTAGCATTATCTTTATGGAACTTTTAGATTTTGGATATTGGACTCTGGCCCTCTCGTTTTATATTTTATTTTCCATTTCTGCTTTTTACTTTACTTTCTGGAAGATTCCTTCAACTTTATCTCCCATTATTTCTTTTGTCATGTTTTTATTTATAGTGGCTCCCCCCGCCCCCATAGTTTTCAGTCTTTATACTTCTCTTTAATTTGTCTTCTGTTGTTCATGCTAGATAGGTTCCTCAAATGACATAGTAACCCTTGGTTGTTTACTCATATTTAAGAGTGGGGGACTGAAAATCTGATTGGAGGCTCTGAGCATATGAGTTAGCTTGATCTGCTATGAGGGTTTTCACTGTTGATGATCTGGCAAGGCTGCCTCATTGGGAAACATCCAATGGTTAGCATCTTTTCGTTTTGGTTTTGTAGTCTTCTTGGCAGTATAGTAAGCCTTGCCCCTCAGCTCTGTCTGTGCATCCCAGTTCAGACACCTTTCTTTTATCCTCCCCAGAGAATAAACCTCTACATCTTTTGCTAGGTGGAGTTGGAGATCTGGATATCTATTATGAATCTGGATATCTGCTACTACTTAAGCAGTTTAAACCTATCTTTATTTTAGCTCTTACCCCTGCTTCCAGAGGGCCTTTGGGGAATTTTTCAATATAAATCAGGCAGTTTTCTCAGTCTAAGTCATTTCCCATGCTACCAATATTTTATTGCTGTTTTCTCTCTCATTTTCCCTGTCCTTGTGTGTTTATCCCTTTTTAAGAGAATCCTTTTACCGTTTTCATGGTTGTTGGGGAGGGAGAGTAAAAGAGTTTTGTGTTCTGTCCACTGTCTTTATCTGGAAGCCTTTCTCTTACTTTCTTACAAGCCTAAATGATTCTTAAATATTTTATCTTACATTTTTAGACTCTATAATTGGAAATTTTCAGATTAGGTCTATAATTTTGCTTCTCATTTGGTCTTTGTAATGGCCTTATGAGGTAGTATTATGTCCCTCTTTCAGGTGAGGAAATAGCATTTTGCAAGACTAAGTAAAGAGTAAATGGTCATTCATATAGCTCTAAGAGATGATGCTGAGGCTTGCATTCCTGATTTTTCTGAATCTGTCATTTAAATATTTGTTTCATCGGCTTTACTTGATCCTCCTCTAGTGATTGTATGACATGAGGGTGGGCTATCCTTTGTATATCTGATGTGGGAATTCAGGGCACAGTAAACAAAGGAGAAGATTTCTTTGCTGCGGATATTTTATGTTTATACTCTAATACCCTATTCAGTGTAAGGAGAGGATGAGGCCAGTGAAAAAGGCACTGAAACAGCTGGACAAACCAGACAGGGGACTCAGTGTGCAAGAACAGCTGGAGCATACCCGCAACTGCCTGCTGAAAATCGGAGACCGGATAGCCGAGTGCCTTAAAACCTACTCAGACCAGGAGCATGTCAAACTGTGGAGGAGGTAACCGACTTTGGCCTGGAATTTGCCTGGTTTGATTTGACAGTGTGTGTGGGATCTGTTTTTGTTTCATAGCCACCTAATGAAAATTTTTTCCCCAACAAAAGCCAGCTATTGCCAACATACATACAATCTTTAACTTCTTTTTTCCCTAATAGGCCATGTCCCTGAGGCAAGCCTTTTGAATGGGTTTGATGATCAGAGACAGATAGTGATATGGAATTTGTGCTTATTCTTGGAATAAAGACTTGCTCTCTTAAAGTAGTCTCCATACTACCCATCTCAGTTGATATTCTGATATAGTATTGCAATGTGTCTTAGTTCTCTACCAGCACATGAGGCAAAACAAAAGTTAAAACCACCAGCACTAGGAGTTGTGTATTCTCATCTCCTTTTGATAATTAGGGATGCTAGTAGTATTATGGATTAATGCAGTTAATACAGAACTTTAGTTTCTATGGCATTATGGCTCAAAAAATCATTTATGTATATTCACTTTTTTTTTTTTTTAAGATTTATTTTCATTTATTTATATATCCCCTCCTAGCTGCTTGTGCTTGCTGTGTTCATTTTTGTTTTGCATTTTTCCGTGTCTGCTTATCTCCCCCTGATGCATCAGCTCACCGCGTGGTGGCTTGCCTTTGCCAGGAGGCCCCGGGAACCTGGGGCCTCCCATGTGGTAAACCAGAGTCCAACCAATTGAGCTACAGCTGGTTCCCTATATCCACTTTTGGTATTTTAAGAAAGCCTGACTGGAATTTCTAAAACAGTTCGAAACATTGTCTCTCTCCATAATCCACAGTTTTCTTGAATTTTTATACTTTGAAGTTAATGTAATTATCTTTGTATAAAGCACTGTTTTTCAGTGGATTGGTTTTTGAGTGAAAAGAGGATAAAACAACAACACCTTCTTTAATGATGGTATCCATAGCATGCATCACACCTTAAAAAAAAAAAAATTAATCTCCGAAATACCGCTTCTCCCCTTAACTCTATTACCAGCCCTGTATCTAGCCCATCTGGCTTTTTTTTTTTTTTTAACCTGGTTTAATTTCAATTAGAACAAAAAGTCATCCTAGTACATAGGTCAATAAAGTTAGACTTCCTACTAGGCAGTCAGAACTGCCTGTGTTTAAATGCACTAGCCTCTGTGTTCTTGGCTAGCTGTAGTCCTTGCCCC
Organism: Chaetophractus vellerosus; assembly: GCA_004027955.1. NCBI lineage: Eukaryota > Metazoa > Chordata > Mammalia > Cingulata > Chlamyphoridae > Chaetophractus > Chaetophractus vellerosus. Next base: position 18,957 of record PVKH010001401.1, read on the forward strand.
TTAAGAGTTTGGAATGTTGCAGAGAACTCCCGAGGAATGGTCCATCATGAAGTGGTGGAAATGCAAGGCCAAGTATAATAGGAGAAGGCATGCAGAAGAGTAGCCATCTTAGAGTAAGATGTAAGAGTAAGGCATCTTAGAGGCAGGTACACTAGAGCTGGGTGTAGAGTATCAGGATGGAATTGATTAGATGAAGAGAGAAATTTTCAGGCTTTAGCAAACTCTTGAAAGTAGGACAATGAGGGGACTTGGAGGTTGTCAGAGTTTAAAGGAAAGTTTGTTATGAATATGGAAGCCTCAGAAAGGAAGGTAAATGGCTGTACATCTGATGCAGCAGGTTTAATAATTAAGAAGCTGATGTAGGTGTTCAGGTAGTAGCATGGCATGGGGAAATGACACTGCTGAGGTGACTGCTATATGTAGGTTTCCTGCCTGGGAGATGGTGATAATGATGTCAGAGGTCCAGGGAGTGGGGAAGGTGGAGTAGAACATTTAGGACTGGAGTGTCAGGAAACATCTTACCCTGGGTGCCAATGATACAAATTAGAGAACTTTTTAGCTATGAGACAGAACCTTAGACTCCGGACCCCTCAATGAAACCCTGTTGACAATAGCATGTAAAAATTTAGTATTGATGCAAGACTGGAAGGAATATTTCAATTTCTGCACTTGGAGAGTATTGCATGGCAAAAATCATTAGCTTGCCATCCATAAAGTGAATAAATAATTTTCTTAATTCTGTAATTTACCAAAACTGTTATTTTTTTTTTTTTAAGGAACCTATGGATTTTTGTTTCCAAGTTTACAGAATTTGATGCTCGAAAACTGCATAAGTTATACAAGATGGCTCATAAGAAAAGATCTCAAGAAGAGGAGGTAAAATATAAATTTAATCTTAGTTCAAACACATAAATAAACCAGTCCCACGGAAGAATTCCTAAATTACGTTTTTCCATGGGGAGGCGATTATGGAGTAGATTGCTGATGATAGATGGGTCAGGGTATTTATTTGGGTAAAAGCTTACAGTTACAAGGCCCTAAAGAGTCCACCTCAGGGTACCGTAAGAGGTACTTTCTCACCAAAGTCAGTTGCCATGTGTTGAAGCAAGATGGCAGGTGATCTTTGCCTCATCTTTCCTTCCTTCTTCCTCTTAAGCAGGGGTTTTTAACCTTTTTTGTTCAACGGACCCCTTACTAAGTCCTCACTATATTGTGTATTATGTAATAAATTTATCACACCCACACCAACATGTCCTCACAAGAGTAATGTTTTTGAATTTTCAGTTCAAGCTCATGAATCCCCTGAAATCTTTCCATGGACCCCTTGGTGGTCTGTGGACCCCTGGTTAAGAACCCCTGCTCTTAAGGCTCTGTGGGCCCAGTTCCTTCCGATTTCAGCTGTAGGATGGCATAGGGCTAGTCTCTCAGGGCTTCCTCAGCTCCTCAGGTGTAAACTATCAGGCAAATGCTCATCTCTCTTCCTGGGGCTGCATAATCAAAGTTCTCTCCTCTGCTGTGTGCATGGAGCTCTCTTCCTGTGTCTTGAGTGAGTGCCCATAATATCAGCCCATTAAGGGGGCGGGGACTCAACCCTGAGTCAAGCCCTACTGACATAGTCGAATCAAAGCCCTAATCTTTTATCAAGTAAACTTAAAACTTTGGAGTTTAATACAACCAACAGGTATCACATCCAAAGGAACAGACCAGTTTATAAACACAATCTCTCTTTTTAGAATTCATAAATAATCTCAAACTGCCACAGTATCCTAGTAATGATGCTAACAGTAAGGCCAGATAATTAAAAGAACCAATGCATCAGAAGCCAGAAGCAGTGTTAAATTTATGACAAGGGATTGTTACCCTGTGTTCTTATGTCCTGGAATCCTTTATTCCTCAGGTCTTTTTTTCTTCCATATGTACATGTCTTAATGGTTGTTTATAAATGTGCTTCTGATAGGGAACAGGGTTGTGGGCAATAAATACTTTTCCTGATTTTTTTCTGGGCCTTGTACTTGGTGTACTTCCAGATTTTCTATGTAGAGCCTCACCTGCTTGCATAGGGAGCAAGCATGAGAAGGTGCTCAGAAGGTCCCTCACCTTCTGAGCTTAAGTAAGCATACCCATTTGCAGATCTGCTGACTTGTACCCTGGACCCACCCACACCAGCCATGTAGGGCCAATCTCTTAATATCCAATACCTTCTTCACTAGCAAGTCATCTCTGTGTAGGAAAGCATGTTATGTCTCTTATCCACTGCTGTATCCTTAGCACTGAGAATGGTGCTGGATACTAGGTAGGTGCTCTGTAAGTGTTTGTTGCATGAAGCTATGCTATGCCCAGCTCTGTGCTGGACTGTGAAGTACTAACTACCCTAAAGTACTTTAAACAAAGTAATTTAAACTTATTTATTTATTATTTTATTTTATTTAGGAGGTACTGGGGTTTGAACCCAGAACCTTGTACATGGGAAGCAGGTGCCTCTACCACTGAGCTACATCTGTTCCACAAGTGTTGGGTTCATTTGTTTTAGTTGTTACCAGGGATCAAACCTGGGAACCTTGTACATGAGAAGCAGGTGATTAATCACTTGAGCTATATCTGCTCCCTATAATTTAATTTTACTTGAATATAATGTAATGCATGAATATTGCTAAATGTTAGTTCAAATTTTAAGCATTATAAAAAGTCTTTGAGAGAATAGTCAGGAAAATCCTCCAGGAGGGAATAAAATAGTTAGGAAAGATCTTTAGAAGGGAGTGAAAATTTCAAGGAGGGTTTGAAGTTGGACACCACAGTGTTAAAGGACTTTAATCTGTGTATCAGAAGTTAGTATAAGTCAAATAAAACTAGTGATCCTACTAGGGGGGTATATATTGTACTAACCTTTCTAGAGGACACTTTTGCAAGATCTAACAAAAGACAAAAACATACAACTCTACTTTTAAGGATTTATTTTAAGGAAATAATTTAATGGAAATGAGTTGAATGTGTAACAATAAGAAACAAGTTAAAGAGATTATGATGTATTCATATCAGAATACTATTCAACCATTAAATAGAAATAAGTATTTACATGGGAATGTTTTTCACAATATACTAAGTAAAAAAGACAAGAATACCAAATAATATTTTTGTTTAAAAAACCTATATGCATATAAACACACAAAAAACCTTGAAAAGATATAGACCAAATTATTATCAGAAATTATCTCTTGATGGTGAGATTCAAGGTTACTTTGCATTTCTCACTTTTTTACTTACTGTATTTTTTGATGTTTCTATATCAGACATTTTACTTGTGTGGTAAAGAAGTGATGTTATTCAATAGTTAGATATTTACCTTGATAACTGGTTTTGGAACTAGTTTCCATTGGAATAGTCAGGAGTTTTATTTTCTAATTAGAATAAGAAAGGTGGTAGTACTGATATATATTTTTAACTTTATTTTGTACATTTAATAATTGAAAATATAAACAATAATTAAAAAATAAAAAGAAAATACAGTTGAATAAAAACATGCATTTCTCAATTAAATGTACTGGATACATACAAGGTAGTCCTGATTTTGCATAGCTTAGGGGATTCTCTGAGAATGCTGATAGGCTGGATTCCTGTTCCCTATCGTATACGGTGATGCCTGGCAGTTTGTGCATGTATTCTTACAGATATGATCAGTGGAAGTTTTCTTGGAGTGGTCTGGTAAGTCAAAGTCAGCAGATGGAGATTTTGGTTATGCTATGAGAGCTGAATGAAATTGATGATCATTTTATGGTAGGAAGGTAGTAAATGGCAGGTCAGAAGTCAAGAGGGACAAGAGGGAAATACTTGGAGGTGATGATCTTTATTCTGCTTTTAGGAATTAGGCTTGCGATCTTGAGATTATTTGATTTCCTTTTCTTCTACAGGAGCAAAAGAAGAAAGATGACATGATGGGTAGTAAAAAACCATTTCGACCAGAGGCCTCGGGCTCCAGCCGGGATTCCTTGATATCTCAGTCCCATACCCCGCACAACCTTCACCCTCAGAAGCCTCATTTACCTGCCTCCCATGGCCCACAGATGCATGGACACCCAAGAGATAACTACAATCACCCCAACAAGAGACACTTCAGTAATGCAGGTCAGTCATTAAATGGAGTTTTAAAAAGAGGTGCCAAAGGAATAATCATTTCTTTTTCCAAAGACAGCAGTTGGACCTTTGCACTTTATTTTCCAACACTCTGTCATCCTTTTTCGTATTGAGATAAAGCATGAAATAAAGATCTTAAGGACTTTATTTCAACTTTATATTAAGAAGAACATAGCCACCATAAAAAAAATGAACAAAAGCCAAATGATGGACTTAGGGGAAAAGTTTACATTATCTGTCATAGTTAAACGGATAAAACTGCTTATGTTGAAAGGACCCATTGTAAATGGATAACAATAGGATAACCAAATAGAAAAATGGGCAGAGGTTAGGAATAGGGAATTCATACAGAAGAGGAAATTCCAGTGACCAAAATGACAAGATGACCAACATTGTAAATTGAAGCAACAATAAATTAGCCAATTTTTTACCCATTCAGATTAGTAAAAATTAAAAGGAGAAATATGTGCAAATTTCTCAGTATGTGGATTGCTACCATCTTGTGAGAAAATTAATCTGAAATCTCTAAACACATTTGCCATTTGATAAGATAATCCCATTTCTGTGGGTCTGTCCTATAGAAATGAACTCATACATGTATGTATGAGGATGCTTTTCCAGCCTTATAATGACAAAAAATTCGAAATAACTTGAATATCCATCAATAGGGTAATGGTTGAATAGACAATAGGACATTTAGGACATTAATACTATCAGTATTAAAAAGAATAAGTTGGCTGTGTAAATTAAAAAATTTGGAGTGACAAAAATCCTTATGTGTGTTTATATGTTTGAATAATATGTTTGTATAAGCATGAAAACATTCATATCTCACTATTACTTCAGGATTGTAGGAATGGAGGGGAGATTGGAGGAATAACTTTTAAATATAATTCAATGCTTCACTGGTTATAATACACATGAATTATTTTTAAAGATATAAATAATAAGAAAGGGGGAAAAGCATGTTGAATAAAACTTAAAAAGTATATAGTGGGAGGGGATATGGCACCTGCTTCCCACATGGGAGGTCCTGGGTTCGGTTCCTGGTGCCTCCTAAAAGCAAAGACAAACAGCAAGCAAACAAATGAAAAAAACCAACTCAGGGAAGCTGATGTGGCTCAGTGGTTGAGAATCAGCTTCCCACTTGTGAGGTCCTGGGTTCAACCCTTGGCCCTGGTACCTCAAAAAAAAAAAAAAAAAACAAAAACGTATATAGTACATAGAAATATAGTATAAGGCTTATTTTACACAGAGTCAAATATCCCATAATAATCAAAATGAAGTATATATTCCTTTCTAAACTTGAGTTCTAGAATTTCCGTTTGTTTTAAAAATAGATTCCATCCTGTATTTTATGCATGATTGTTCTGTAAACCCACAAGTTCTCTAATAAAGAAAAAAATACATTAAAAAAAAAATAGATTTGGGCCAGCTAGATAGCTCAGTGGATAAGAGCGCTGGTATACCACTAGGGAGGTCCCGGGTTCGGTTCCCAGGGACCTCTCGGAGTGGGCAGACGGCCTTGAGAAAGGCAAGCCGCCATGGGCGGGCAAAGTCGCCGTGGGCAAGGCAAAAAGCCGCCATGGGCAGGGCGGAGCCCCCACGGGCATGGCAAAGTCACCCGTGAAACACGGAGCTGCCGCCTGCGAAGCGAGGAAGCTGGGCAGCCCGCAAAACATGGAGGACTGCTGCCCGCAAAACATGGAGCGGAGCCGCCCGTGAAAACCCATGAACAGAGCGAGCCGTCGCCGCAAAGACGGGGGGAGACAAGAAGCAGACATAGAAAAAACACAGAAGAATGGACACACAGCAAAAGCAAGCAGAAAGTGGGGAGGTATATGTAACCAAAAAAAAGAAAAAATTGATTCCAGTTTTCTGGTAAAATTCTCAAGCTTTTCCTCTCATATATTAATTTCAATTATTTACATATCCTTTTCTGCTCAGTCCAATATCTGAATTATTGTGAGTCATTTCCTATTGTGTCTTTTCCTCTCGGTTTTCAGTCATTCATGCCTGTCTTTTGGCATTTAGTTTTAAGTGGGAGAAACTGGGTTTTAAAATCAGAGAGGATTCACCCTTTCCTGCCCTGGCGCATAGAGCCAGAGATGATCCTCTTAAGCCTCTGGTTCAGCCCTGTTCTGAGGGCTTGGCTCCTCAGAGTGCTCAACAGAGGGCCTGGTTCATTTACTAGGGCCCCTGCTCGGGCTGGTCTAGAAGTCCAGTGTTTGTTTCCATAGCAACATGCTACTGCCCTCAAACTACTCTGCTTTTCAGAGGCTAGCATCTCAGCCTCCTGCTCCCTGCAGATTCAGAATTTAGAAGGTGGCCAAAGCGAAAGCTGGCCATGTGTTTGAAGTCCCTCAAGTCTTCATTATCACTCTAGCCTAAAAAAACCAACCAAAAACTCTGCTGGTTTCTCTCTTCATCTAGCACAGTGGTCCTCTGCCTAGGAAAAGCCCTTTTTCTCAGCTTCTTGCCCATGCTTAGAATCCACACATGTCCCCAGTGGCTACAGAAGTTAGCTTAACCCTTTGAGATTTTCTCCTCTTTGGAATCTTAGTACTTCTAGTCCTGGCTGCTTCAGTTGCTCTTTCATACCTTTAAATAGATTATTTTTTATCTTGCCTTTTTTGGTATTCTTGGCAGGAGTATAATTCTGTCAGCCACTCTAAACTACTTGGAAGCCCTCTAATCTTAAAGATCTCCAGTAGCTCAAAATGAATTGATCACCATTTTACAGAGTGAAATGACTATGCCTGATGATTGAGAAATGCTTCCATGTTCTTAGTAGGTATAATTATATTGCTTATACTGACTTTTTCCTGGTACTAGATTGGTTTTGTGGCCTTTCTGTGATGCCACTGATTTTACATTCTGAATCCTTTTAAAGAACTCTTATTAAATAACTGTGGTCTTTTATTTAAGCCTTGGATTCCTTACCCTAGAAGAGGCCATTAAAATAGCCCAGTTCTTCCTAACCTTTGACCTACCTCATGGAGGGCTTAAGAAGAAAGAAAAGAACTGGTCACTTACTCTGGAAATAAATGACTTTGCTTACAGTTTAAGCATCTCTACTCTTCCATAGGCTTTGACACACTGTTCGAAATCATTCTTTCCATTTGATTGGAAGGCAACTTCAAATGATCCTTTCATGTTGTTGTCTTTTTTAGTTGTCTGTTAATTCTTAGGTTGGATATTCAAACTGTTTTTTCCTTCTTGATCTTCTGGTCTGATCAACCCTGGATCAGCAATGAACCTGTCACCAGTTGACCCCAACATTATATTAATGGTATGAATTTCTAAGCTGCACAGCTTCCTTGATGTTGTTACTTGGCTCTGTTGAAAAATGTTAGGAGGCTAGTAAAACAAGTAGAGGGAGATTTATTTGGTGGTGTATCTTTGGTCTTAATATACTTGCAGATAGAAGTCAGATTTCCCATGAAGCCACATAATTCCTTCTGGTCCAGCCTCTGTATTCATGTCCTAAGGCTGCTTTAACAAATTATCACAAACTGGGTGGCTTAAAACAACAAAAATTGATTTTCTCACAGTTCTGGAGGCCAGAAGTCCAAAACCATGGTGTAGGCATTTCCTTTTGGAGGCTCTGAGGGAGAATCCATTCCATGCCTCTCTAGCTTTTGGTGGCTGCTGGACAATCCTTGGTTTGTAGCCATATAACTCCAGTCTCTGCCTTTGTCTTCACACGGTCTTCTCAAGCTCTGTGACTCTATGTCTGAAATCTCCTACTGCCTTTTTTTAACGTAAAATTTTATTGAAGTATATCATTCATACATGAACATACACAAACAATAAATGTATAGTAAAATTTGTGAACTTACAAAATAAACATGCATAATATCATACAGGGTTCCTGTACATCTCCCTACCACCACCTCACATTGTTGTGAAACAATGTTACAAACTGAAAGAGCATCATCAAAATATTGCTACTAACTATAGCCTCTATCTTACATTTGTTGTATTTTTCCCCAAACCCACCCAGTCATTAACACTGTATATTAATATATGTATTTGTTATCGTTCAGAAGAAAACATTGTCATATTTGTCCTGTTAACCACAGTCCTTGATCCACCACTGGATTCCCTGTGTTATGCAGTCCCATGCTTTGCACAGTCCATTCAAAGTGTACATTTAGTGGCTTTTGTTTTCATCACAGAGTTGTGCTGTCATCACCTCAGTTAATCCTAGAATGCTTGCTTTCATTACTCCAAAAGGAAGAATCCCATAACCCCCAACCCCCCTATTGTTGTCCCCTAGTATTGAATAAATATTTTCTCGCTATTGCTACAAAATATTACAATATTACTGTTAACTATTGTCCATAAGTTATGTTAGTTGTAATTTTTCCTGTTATCACCCTATTAGCACTTTGTAAAGAAAAGATTCTTATTCTATTAACCACAATCTTCATCTACCATCGAAATCACTGTTACACATTCCCTAGATTATTTTCTAGTTTTCCTTTCCATTGACATTTATGTCCACAGACTACCCTTTTCAGCTACAATCACATTTATAAATCAGCAGTTTTAGTTGTACACGTTATAATGTGTTACTCTCAACTCTGTTTATTTCTACACTTTTACAACTAACCTTATTAATAATGCTACATACATTACACATTATCTCCCATTCTCACCTCACCTTCTATTTCCTAGTAACCTATATTTTAGAGTTTACCACTGTGAGTATTTAGTTCATAGTAGTGAGACCATATAGTATTTGTCCTTTTGTATCTGGCTTATTTCACTCAACGGAATATCCTCTAGGATCATCCATGTTGTCATGCATCCTGATTTCATTTCTTCAAGTTACAGCTGAATAGTATTTCTTAGTGTGTATATACCACATTTTGTTTATCCTTTCATTGGTTGATGGACACTTGGGCTGGTTCCATATTCTAGCAATTGTGAATAATGCTGCTGTGAACATTGGTGTGCAAATGTCAGCTTGTGTCCTTTCAGTTCTTCTGAATATATTCCTAGTAATGGGATTGCTGGATCATAGGCAGTTCTACATTCAGCTTCTTGAGGTACTGCAGAACTATCTTCCACAGGGGACAATTCTAAATTCCCACCAACAGTGATGGAGTGTTCTTGTTTCTCCACATCCTTTCTAATACTTGTAGTTTTTTTTTTTTTTTTTTTAAATGCCATTCTATAAGGTGTGAACTGGTATCATATTGTAGTTTTGATCTGCATTTCCCTAATAGCTAGTTGATGTTGGGCATTTTCTTATGTGCTTTTTGGCCATTTGTATTTCCTCTTTGGAGAAATATCTATTCAAGTCTTTTGCCCATTTTTTAATTGGGTTGCTTGTCTTTTTATTGTTGAATTATATGATCTCTTTATTTAACACGGATACCAAACCCTTATCAGATATGTAGTTGCCAAATATTTTCTCCCATTGAGTAGGCTGCCTTTTTACTTTCTTGACAAAGTCTTTTGAAGAACAAAACTGTTTACTTTTGAGGAGGTCTCATTTATCTATTATTTTCTTTTCATTGCTCATGCTTTGGGTGTAAAATTTAAGAAACTACCACCTACTACAAGATCTTGAAGATGTTTTTCCTACATTTTCTTTTAGGAGTTTTGTATAAGGTGTGAGATAAAGGTCCTCTTTCTTTCTTTTAGATATGGATATCCATTTCTCCCAGCAGCATTTGTTGAATAGACTGTTCTGGCCCAGCTGGGTGGGCTTGACAGCCTTGTGAAAATCACTTGATTGTATATGTGAGAGTCTGTTTCTGAGTTCTTGATTCAGTTCTGGTCAATCTCTGCAAGTACCATGCTGTTTTTTTTTTTTTTTTACCATGTAGCCAAATCATATGCTTTGAAGTCAGGAGGTGAGAGTCCTCCAACTTGGTTCTTTTAAAATACATTTTTGGCTATTTGGGGTCCCTTACCCTTCCAAATACATTTGATAATTGGCTTTTCCATTTCTGCAAAAAATTCTACTGCCTTTCTTTTAAAATGACATCTGTCATTGGAGATATGGCCTATCCTAAATCCAAGATGATTGCTTCTCAAGATCCTTGTTTACATCTGCAAATACCTTATTTCCAAATAAGGTCACATACATGGTTTCTGGTGGACATATATTTGATCATAAATATTTGACATATATTCAATGTACGATAGCCTCCAACCCTAGATTTCTTTCCTGGTTCAGATAACTGTCATTCTTCTTGGGAATAGGAGGTTACAGAAGCTAAACTAGATTTCAATTTGGCCTTCTTTATGAGAGTTAGAGTGATAATCCAAATCTGGTGTGAATCATTACTTGTGTGTTCACCTTTTAAGTTATTAATTATTCTTCCCCTTGCTAATGCTATGGGGAGGGGCCCAAGCTGTTATTGGTTACCCCAACAATGGTAGTGGCCAGTGGTGAGGCCTGTTTGGAATATTTGGGGCCTCCCCTTGGCTCCAGAAGATTCCCAACTGGGACTTAAAGGTCAAGGTCTTGGCAGGGTCTTGTGGCCATGTTGTCTGTTGGCCATGTTGTGGCTCATCTTCTCCTTGTTTCCCTGTACTAACCTACCTCAACTCCTCCCTCAGAGAGCCCAGGTGTTTACTCTTAAACGGGTGCTGAGTGGCGATGGTCATTCTTCTGTAATTACTTCCTCCTGGTTAGGGCAGTAGTCCCTGCCTGACAGGGCGTAAACCTTTCTGGCTATTCTATTGTGGTTGAGGGAAGATGGGCCTGGCACCCTGGTTGGAACTGGGTGAAATCCTGTTGTGACTAATAAGGCGTTGATTCTGCAGGAAATAAACTTAGTTAGAATTTTGAAGATATGTGTCCCCACTAAAAGGATAAAGAAGATGGTGGTAGGCAGGCCCCAAAAGGGGCCAGCCGTGACATACTGGACCACGAGAGTGAGAAAGGCCAGGTGCCTTCAGAGGTTGCATCCTCCCAAAGTTGATGGGAAACGGCATTCTTCCTTGGGTTCTTTTATGCTGTTGTTTAACTCTAGGGAGAGATTGTGGCAGACCTGCTGGGTTTGAGTATAAACTGCCAATCCCAGTTCCCACGGCAGTGGTTGTGCTTAGGACAGCTAGAGAGGTGTGAAGAGAGGCACGGCCCTGGATATAAATTCACAAAGACAGTATGGGCAACAGTGTGGGCAACAACAAGACAAGCATATGACAAGCAAAATAAAGACAGTACTTAAGAGAGCCTTTCTTTTATCTTGTAAGCACGTTCATTAATTACTTAGAAAAGAATCATTACTTTTTACAGGAGGCTGGCAGTTTTTTTGGTGGGGGGTGGGGAAGAATAGTCAAATCAGCAAGTATAGCTTGGAAAGATTGTCAGAGGCCAGGTACAGTTTATGGTATCAGCAGGTAAATAAACTTTAGTTGTGTAAATGGAGCCTATTGCCTTGCAGCCATGGAACTCAGCGCTGTCCTTTTCCTTGTTTTAATTTTTGAGTGTAATCTCATTTTAAAGGTCTGCTCCAGATTGGAAGGTGAGCAGTATAGAAAATGAAAAGCAGAAGTTCATAAAGATATCAGAAGGAGAGAGGTGGTGAATTTCCTTTTTGGGGAAAGAATGTGAAGATTCGCATTGCTAGTATGTTATGGGTATGTGAACCCGCAGCAACAAGACCAAGAGGTTAGATA
>PVKH010001402.1:8099-30804 GCA_004027955.1 Chaetophractus vellerosus
CAAAAGCCGCCACGGGCAGGGCAGGTCGCCTGCAAATCCAGCGCAGCCAGCCACCCGCGAACTGAAAAGCCGGCCGTGATGGAAGCAGAAGCCGCCCACAAGCGGGGAAAGCCGCGCCTGCGCAGTGACCAAGTCTCGGCGCGTCGCCGCAACGGGGGGGAAGGGGAGATATGTAATAAAATAAATAAATCTTTAAAAAAAAAAAAAAAATTAAAAAAAATAAAAAAAGAATGAACAACTAGTTTGAAATGCCAATTCCCTAAAGAGACTTCTGCTGACTATAATGCATCCAGATTAAAAATGAAAACTTAAAGGAGGAATTAAGGATTTCAATTTTAATTGAAATACAAAAGATACAGGATCTCAAATTTGTTTTTTCCATATGAGAATAAACATTTGTCATTCAAGCTTTATAGTCAAGAATCATATCTACCACGTAAAAACTATTTTTGCATAATACCAAAACATTGTTTATATCTGAAATGCATTTAAAAAATATTCTGTTACCATTTAATTATCGTATCTTAAACTCAAAAACTTAAATTTACTAACATCCGGAATCAGTCTTTGATACTCTGTTTTTCTAAATCGTTTGTACATTATGTCATTTTAAATTTCCTCTCGTATCTTCTTCTTGCCCCACTTGCTAGTCCTCATGTTCTTGAGAAGCTAACACCAGTACTAATTAGTAACGAGCCCTTATTGAATGTGTAAAGTGTGTCGATGTTCTTGTCATTTTGCCTTTTTAATAATTTAATCCTCATTTCACCCACTTTTTATATTTAAGGAATTTCAGGCTTCTGGTTAGTGACAAGCAAATTCTAAAACAAGATTAAAACCCTGTCAGTTGTCTCTGAACCATTCATTGTACTTGCTGCTTTTGATGTTGATTATTGTAGAAAGTCCTGCCTTCTGCTTCTAGGCTTGTATTCTCCGAGGCAAAACTTCAGGCATTGTAGTTAGTTACAACTTTACTATCCTTGAGCACAATCAATAGTATTTTAAAGTTCACATTCAGAGGAAAAAACTCAAAAAAATATGAAAGTAATATACTTCTTATATCTGGTAGTTGCCTTGAATACTTATAATTGATATAAAATGCATTTCAGATAATCTTTGCTTAAGGTCATGCAATTATTATGTTATATCTGTGAGTAAAAATCATTAAGCAAGAGAGTGGGTATAGCTCAGTGTGAGTGCCTGCTTCCCATGTACAAGGACCTGGCTTCAAAGCCCAGTACACCCTAAAAAAAAATCAGTAATCGAAGAAGCTAATTCTTATTGGTATGTTCTTTGAATTTTTATTATTTCTTTAATATCATGTATGATCTTTCCATTTTTGGCAATTGTGAATAATGCTGCTATGAACATCGGCTTGCAAATAACTGTTCAAGTCACTGCTTTCAATTCTTTTGGGTATACACTACCTAGTAGTGGGATTGCCAGGTCATATGGGAATTCTATATTGTTTTTCTGAGGACCTGCCAAACTGTCTTCTACAGTGGCTGCACCATTTTACTTTCCCACCAGCAATGAATGAATGTTCCTATTTTCCACATCCTCTCCAACATTTGTAATATTCCATTTTTTTAATAGTAGCCATGTATGTGAAATGCTCTTTGTAGATTTGATTTGCATTTCCCTAATAGCTAATGATGTCGAACATCTTTTCATGTGCTTTTTAACCATTTGCATATCCTCTTTGGAGAAATGTCTTTTCAAGTCTTTTGCCCATTTTAAAATTGGGTTGTCTTTTTATTGTTGAGTTGTAGGATTTCTTTATATATTCTGGATATTAAACCTTTATTGGATATGTGATTTCCAAATATTTTCTCCCATTGAGTAGGCAGTCTTTTTACTTTCATGTAAAGTCCTTCAATGCCCAAACATTTTTTATTTTGATAGGTTTTGTTAGTCTATTTTTTTCTTTTGTGGCTTGTGCTTTCATTATAAAGTATAAGAAACCATTGCCTAAAACAAGATTCTGAAGTTGCTTCTCTTCATTTTCTTCTAGGAGTTTTATAGCCCTGATTCTTATATTTAGATCTTTGATCCATTTTGAGTTGATTTTTATATATGGTATGAGATAGGGGTCCTCCTTAATTCTTTTGCATATGGATATCCACTTCTAACACCACCATTTGCTGAAGAGACTATTTTTTCCCAGTGGAATGGACTTTGCAGCCGGGTCAAAAATCAATCGGCCATAGATGTCAGGGCATATAGCTGAACTCTTAGTTCTATTCCTTTGACCTACATGTCTGTCCTTGTGCCATTACCATGCTGTTTTGACCACTGTAGCTTTGAAGTTAGAAAGTATGAATCCTCCAACTTTTTTCTCCTTTTTCGAGAGGTTTTCAGCTATTTGTGGCCCCTTACCCTTCCAAATAATTTTGATATTTGGCTTTTCCATTTCTGCAAGTAGGTTGTTGGAATTTTGAATGGGAATGCTTTGCATCTGTAAATAATTTTGGGTAGATTTGACATCTTAACAGTATTTAGTCTTCTAATTCATGAGCATGGAATGCCCCACCATTTATTTAGATCTTCTTTGAATTCTTTTAGCAAAGTTTTGTAGTTTTACATGTATAAGTCCTTTACATCCTTGGTTAAATTTATTCCTAGATATTTGATTCTTTTAGTTGCTATTGTAAGTGGAATTTTTTTATTGATTTCCTCTTCAGATTGCTCATTACTAGTGAATAGAAGCTATTGATTTTTGCATGTTGATCTTGTACCCTGCTATTTTGCTAGATTTGTTGATTAGCTCTATTAGCTTTGTTGTACATTTTTTGGGACTTTGTATATAGAGGATCAGGTCATCTGCAAATAGTGAAAGTTGTACTTCTTCCTCCAATTTGCATACCTTTTCTTCTTCTTTTTTTTAAATATATATTTTAAGTTTATTTTTAAAAGATACTTAGATTACATAAAATGTTACATAAAAAAATATAAGGGATTCTCATATGCCCCACTCCCCATACCTCCCACTTTCCCCTACATTAACAACTTCTTTCATTAGGGTGGTACATTCATTGCAATTGATGAACACGTTTTGGAGCATTGCCACTAAGCATGGATTCTAGTTTACGTTGTAGTTTACACTCTCTCACACTCAATTCTATAGATTATGGCAGGATAAATAATGGCCTGTATCTGTCATTGCAATGTCATTCAGGACAATTCCAAGTCCTGAAAATGCCCCCATATTACACTTCTTTTTCCCTCTCCCTGCCTTCAGCATCTCCACATCCATGATATAATTTCTCCCATTGCTAGAATCAAAATAAATCCCTAGTAGAATACCAGTAAGTCCACTCTAGTCCATATTTTATTCCCGAATCCTGAGGATTGTGGCATGGTGATGCCCACTCCACCTCTAATTGAGAGGGGGCTTCAATGCCATATGACTGATGGATGGGACTCTCTTGCTTGTAGTTGTAGACTCTCTCACTTCCTCAATGTGGTGGTTGTCCATCCTCACCTCCTTGTTGGCTGTCCTGGGTGAGTCCAATAAACTGGAGAGTAGGTATTGCAACTCTGCTGAGCCTTAGGGCCCAGCTGGCACATGGACAGCCCAAAGATTCAAGTCTCTTAGACGAACACCTACCAACTCCAGCACCAACTATAGGTTCAAATAGAAGGGACAGAAGAGGCATGTGTAGATAAGTCACAACTGAGTCCCACTCTGTCACACTCGGGAGCATTAACTCCAAAGTAGGGCAAGGCACCAAACTCCGGAGCTATCTGCCATGACCATAGGATCTGGGTGTCTCCAGAGCCCTCAGGAGCCCCACTATTTGGGGTAATGTCTACTTTGGCAGTCTGTGAGGTCCTGCTGAGATATGCATAAGAGGAGAGCTTCCAGCATGCAATGCTGAATAACAGGGGTGACAGTGGGCATGCTTGTCTTGTTCCAGGTCTTAAAGGTAAAGCTTTCAGTCTTTTACTAGTGAGTATGATGTTAGCCTTGGGCTTTTCATAGATACCTTTTATCATATTGAGGAAGTTTACTTCTCTTCCTATTTTCCTAAGTGTATTTATCAAGACAGGGTGCTGGATCTTGTCATTTCTGCATCAATGGAGATGATCATGTAGTTTTTTTTCCTTCATTTTATTAATGTGATATATTACATTAATTAATTTTTTATGTTGAACCACCCTTACATAGCTGGGATAAAATCCACATGAATATGGTATATAATTCTTTTACCGTGCTGTTAGATTCAATTTGCAAGTATTTAGGTAAGGATTTTTGCATCTATAATAAGGAATATTGGTTTATAATTTTCTTTTATTGTAATACCTATATCTGGTTTTGGTATTAGGGTGATGTTGGTTTCCTAGAATGAGTTTGGTATGAGCATGATGTTGGCCTCATGATTGAGTTAGGTAATGTTCCCTCCTGTTCAAACTTTTGGAAAATTTTGCAGATTATTGGTATTAATTCTCCCTGGAATGATTGGTATAATTCACCTGTGAAGACACCTGGATTCTGACTCTCCTTTGTTGGGAGGTTTTTGGTGACTAATTCAATCTCTTTCATTGTAATTAGTCTGTTGAAATTTCTGTTTCTTCTTGAGGCAGTACAGGTTGTTCATGTGTTAGCTTTATTAGGATTTAGTCTCACTCTCATCCTGGTTCTTGCCCATTTCCAGGTATTTCCTGGTGTTTCCCCTGAATCTACTGTTTTGTTTTTCTAACTTAAACAGAACTGGTTAAATAGTCACTTCTGTTATTTAAAAAAGCATTTCTCTCTCTGTGGATTTCATGACCTTCTTGGAAGAGCTCACCTCTGTATTTCTTGAAGTCTCATCTCAAGATGAATCATGCTTACTTGGAATTCCCAAAGCAGCATCACTTCTTTCTGCTTCACATTTGGTCCTTTTAATCTGTCTTGTGCCTGTATGTGCATGAGGACATGTGGGGCTATTTGCAAAAAGAAATAGTTATGGTATAGGAAGGAATAGAGAAAGCCTTATAATGACTGACATTTCCCATAGTTCCTTCCTCATGTCCTTGCTCATAGAAAGTACTGGATATTTGCGGAGCATCGTTATCTTTATTGTCATTACTGAAAATAGGAGTTTCTTTCTTGGCTCTCATAAGTACACATACTTCAGATATACACACACACATGCACACAGACATTTTATTGAGAGGTTTTTTTTCAACATTATCTGGAACCTGAGAGGCTCCCCCAAATTCAGTTTATATTTTATTAGTTTTCAAACCTCTTTGGTTTTTTTTTTTCTGCTTCTGACCGACCATCCTCCTTATCACTCAAAGCAGACAGCCTCATCCTCTCCACCTAGAGAGCTTCCAGAGGGTTCCTCAGCTTCCTAATCAATGTCTAATATCTCTGGTGTATATTTAATGCCCCTTTAGCTGTTCACAACATCTACAATGGTGCATATACCCTGACTCTGTTCTAAATCTCTTCAGGCTTTCCTCTGAATAGCATCCCTTCATGGGGACCCTATTTAACACTTTGTCATGCAGTCCCCTAATCTTCAAATCTCCCTCCCTGTTTTCATTTCCAGTGTCAGACAATTTCTTTATAAACAAAGTTAGAAATGTTTTTGATCACATATTCCCCTCCAGTTGTAGCCCTATCTCTTTCCTTTCTATCAGACTTTTCAAGAGAATTTCACATTTGCCTGTCTATGTATGAGTATGTGTGTCCCAAGAATTTGAAAGAGAAATGACCAAGTAATTCAGCATTTTCTCCTTTAGGCCTCTCCAAACATCTTGCATCTTGAAGGGTGAGTCTCCATCTAAAATACTAATCTACCTTCTCTCTAAACCTCTTTATTGGTTCTTTGATTTCAGAACAGCCCAAATACCTTGACCCGTAGGGTGGCTCAGGAGGCGTTTCCTCATCTGCCTCCCAGGTAGGTGTGTGCTTTAGCCACAGGGAGCTAACTCTGGCACCCCAGTTGCATCTTGCTTGTTCTCCCGCATCTCTAGACTCTTAAACATGCTCCTTCTTCTGACCAGAATACTTCTCTGCACATCTTCTCCTTCTCTTGTCCAGTTAGTGGCTAATCATTTTTATTTCCTGATAATCATTTATCATGTATGTAGGACATCTCTTCTTCCAGGTTTGCTTCATTGACATTTCAATGCGCAGTCAGTTTCCCCTGCATGCTCCCTTACCACCAATCATGTTATCTTATAATTTGTCTAGTTGTTGTTCTGTATTTCCCACTAACCGTAAGGTTTGTGAAAGCAAGCATGGTGTGTAGTTTTTAGCAATGCATTCTCTGGATCTACCACAGGGCCTGGCAGATAGAGATCATTCACTAACCATTTATTAAGTGAAATGTCAGTAGTCTTTTTGCATAAGTTGTATTTGCATGTGTGTGTGAGAGTGTATGTGTGTCTTCAAATTTCCCCATTGGAGTTCAGGAAGATGGCACTGGAGTAGGTGGGCAGGGCTCAGCTCTCAGAAAAAAATGTAGAAAGGGCCAAAAGCTGTCTGTGGAACATGCTGTGGGGGTCAGCAAAGCAGGACAGTGCTGTGCAACTCCCAGAAGGGCGAGGGACAGAGAGACGAAGAGCCAAAAACAACAAACCTGAGTTACTAAACCCCCACGGTGACCGGAAAGTGCACCCATCCTTCCCTCAAGAAGTGCAGCCTGGATAAAACCCCTGGCTCACTGAAGCTGACTGAGAGGGGAGCACCGTTTCACTCCCTGGGAAGAAGGAGGATGCGATAGAGAGCAGAAAGTGGTTCCTCTTCAGTGAATTCAGCCAGCATAGCCCGCTTTGAATCTCAGCTCTAGCCAGACCAGAGACATACTGAAAGAAACACCACCTTGGAAAGGTTCACCAACTCCATCTGCTGGCTGTGTAAACTGCAAATAGAAAAACTGCTTTTAGGTCTCTCTTGGTCCCAACTCCTGGGAGAAAATCTGCTCCCCATGAGTGAGTCCCTGGCCCAGATTTGATAACTTAAGATGGGCAATTTTAAAAACTTCGAATAAGTTGAACCAAAAACCAAAGAAAAGGACTAGACAAGAAAGAGAAATTGACCATCAGAATAAATTCATCAACATATTCAGGTGCCTAGAAATAAGCAAAAAATTACATACTAGGGAACAGAAGAGATGGCCCAGCCAAAGAAACAAACCGATATCCTGACAAAATACAGGATTTAAGAAACTAATTAATGATAAACACACAAATCTCCTAAATCAATTTAAAAAATTGAAGGAGAATATGACTAAAGAGATAAAGGATATTAAGAAGACACTTGGTGAGAATAAAGAACAATTTGAAAACCTGCAAGGAAAAGTAACAGGCCTCACAGTAAAAGCTACAGTGGATGAGATTAAAAATGCATTAGAGGCACATCACAGCAGATTTGAATTGCTGGAAGATAGAATTAGTGATTTTGAAGACAGAACATCTGAATTGGAAAAGGCAGCAGAATAGAAAGAGAAAAGAATGGAAAAAATGAAGCAGGGTCTCAGGGAATTGAATAATAATGCGAAATGCACAAATATAGGCATAATCGGTGTCCCAGGAGTAGAAGAGAATGGAAAAGGGGCAGAAAGACTATTTGAGGAAATAACTGAAAACTTCCCAACCCTTATGAAAGACATAAATATCAATATCCAGGAAGGACAATGAACCCCAAACAGAATAAATCCAAATAGACCTATTCCAAGACACCTACTATCCAGAATGACAAATATTAGAGATAAAGAAAGAATTTTGAAAGCAGCAAGAGAAAAGTAAAGCTTCACACACACAAGAGAACCTTGATAAGATTAAGTGCCAACCTCTCATCCGAAACCATGACAGGGAGAAGAAAGTGGTATGATGTATTTAAGGTACTGAAAGAGAAAAACTACCAGCCAAGAATTCTGTATCTGGCAAAACTGTCCTTCACAAATTAGGGTGAGTTTAACTCTTCATGGACAAACAAAAGTGAGAGAGTATGTTATTAAAGAAAACAGAATTACAAAAGATACTAAAGGGAGTGCTGTACCCTGAAAGGAAAACACAAGCATGAGAGACTTGAAGAAGAGTGTCGAAATGAAGATGATTAGGAAGGGTAAATTAAAGGGTATAAAGACACACAGTAGTAAGATATGACAACAAAAAGACAAAAGATAAAATGGATGAAGTAAGTAAAGCCTTTATGGTAATAACATTGAATGTTAATGTATTGAACTGCCCAATCAAAAGACATAGACTGGTAGAATGGATAAAAAAATATGAGTCATCTATTTGCTGTCTACAAGAGACTCACTTCATACCTAAGAACGCAACCAGGTTGAAAGTGAAAGGTTGGAAAAAGATACTTCACACAAATAGTAACCAGGAAAGACCTGCAATAGCTATACTAATATCAGTCAAAATAGATTTTAAATGCAAAATTGTTAAAAGGGATGAAGTAGGTCATTACATATTAATAAAACAGGCAATTCACCGAGAAGAAATGACTATAATAAATATTTATGCACCTAACCTGGGTGCCCCAAGATACATGAGGCACACACTGGTAAAACTGGAGGGAGAAATAGATGTCTCTACAATAATAGTGAGAGACTTCAATACACCACTCTCAGTTTTGGATAGAACATCTGGATAGAGGATAAATGAAGAAGCAGAAAGCTTGAATTATATGATAAATGAACTAGACCTAACAGACATCTACAAGCATTGTACCCCAAAAGAACAGGATATACATTCTTTTCAAGCATTCATGGATCCTTGTTTAGACCATATGTTGGTCACATGACAGACCTCAGCAAATTCAAAAGGATTGAAATTATACAAAAAAAATTCTCTGTTCTTAACATAATGAAGCTGGAAATCAATAATGGACAGAAAAAGGGAAAATTCATAAGTATATGGAGATTAAACACACACTTTTAAATAATCAGTGGGTCAAAGAAGAAAAAGTGAGAGAATTCAGTAAATATCTTGAGTCTAATGAAAATGAGAACACAACATATCAAAACCTATGGGACACCACAAAGGCAGTGCAGAGAGGGATATTTATAGCCCTCAATGCTTACATTAAAAAGAAGAAAGAGCTAAAATTGAAGATTCTAACTGCACACCTGGAGGAACTAGAAAAAGAATAGCAAACTAATCCCAAACCAAGCTGGAGGAAAGAAATAGTAGATTTCAGAGCAGAAATAAATGAAATTGAAAACAAAAAGCAAAAGAGGGAATCAACAAAACCAAAAGTTGGTTCTTCAAGATCAAAAAAATCAACAAACCCTTATTTAGACTGACAGAAAAAAAATTAGAAGATACAAATAAATAAAATCATAAATGAGAAGCGGGCATTACCACTGAACCTGCACATATAAGAGAGATCATAAGAGCATACTGTGAACAATTGTATGCCAAAAAACTAAACAATGTAGAAGAGATGGACAAATTCCTAAAAGCACATGAACCACATACACTGACCCTAGAAGAAATAGAACTCAACAAACCAATCACAAGTTAAGAAATTGAAAAAGTCATCAAAAACCTCACAAAGATGAAAAGCTCCCAGGACAAGATGGCTTCACAGGTGAATTCTACCAATCATTCAAAGATGATCTAATACCAATCTTGTTCAAGCTCCTCCAAAAAGTTGAACAGGAAAGAACATTACCAACTCATTCTATGAAGCCAACATCACCCTAATACCAAAACCAGATAAAGGTATTAAGAAAAAAAGAAAACTACAGACCAATAATTCCAATGAATATAGACACAAAAATCCTCAACAAAATAGTTGCAAACCAAATCCAAAAGCCCATAAAAGAGTAATTAGGCTAGATAAATAAGTTAAAGCACCTATATAGGAAAGGAAGAGAAAAACTTGCACTATTCGCTGATGAGATAATCCTATATCTAGAAAACCTTGAAAAATCTACAACAAAGCTACTAGAACTAATAAACAAGTTCAGCAAAGTAGCAGGTTAGAAGATCAATACACAAAAATCAATAGTGTTTCTATACAATGCTGATGAGTAATCTGAGGAGGAAATTAGAAAAAAATTCCATTTATAATAGGAACTAAACGAATCAAATATTTAGGAATAAACTTAACCGAGGACATAAAGGACTTGTATTCAGAAAACTACAAAACATTGCTAAAAGAAACCAAAGAAGACTTAAATGAGTGGAAGGACATTCTGTGTTCATGGATTAGAAGACTAAATATAATTTAAAATGTAAATTCTATCCAAACTGATTTACAGATTCAGCACAATCCCAATAAAAATTCCAACTGCCTTTTTTGCAGAAATGGAAAATCCAGTTATCAGATTTATTTGGAAGGATACAGGTCTTGAATAGCCAAAAATGTCTTTAAAAAGAAGTGTGAAGTTGGAGGACTCTCACTTCCTGACTTTATAGAATAATACTTAGCATAATGGTAAAAACAGGATAGTACTGGCATAAAGATAAACAGATTGACTAATGTTACCGAACATAGAACTAGAAATAGATCCTCACATCTACTTTTAAGTGATTTTGACAAGCCCATCAAGCCCTCCCTGCTGGGCCAGAACAATCTACCCCTACCTCACACCTTATACAAAAATTAACTCAAATTGGCTCAATGACCTAAATATAAAAGCAACAACCATTAAACTCCTGGAAGAAAATGTAGGAAAGCATCTTCAAGATGGTAGTTTCTTTAACCTTACACCCAAAGCATAAGCAATGAAATTAAAACTAGATAATAGGGCTTCCTCAAAATTCAATACTTTTACACCTCAAAGTATTTTGCCAAAAGAGTAAAAAGGCAGCCTACCCAATGGAAGAAAATATTTGGAAATCACATATCCAATAAGAGTTTAATATCCATGATATATAAAGAGATAGTATGACTCAACAATAAAAAAAGACAAATTACCTAATTAAAAAATAAACCAAAGACTGAATAGACATTTGTGCAAAGCAGAAATATATAAATGGTGAATAAACACATGGAAAAATGTTCAACATCACTAGTGATAAGGGAAATACAAATCAAAACTACAATGAGATATCATTTCACACCTATTAAACTGGCTGCTATTAAAAAGTCAGAAAACTGCAAATATTGGAGAGAATGTGGAGAGATAGGAAGGCTTATTAACTGTTGGTGGGAATGGAGAATGGTACAGCCACTGTGGAGGACTTTTTGGCAGTTCCTAAGGCAATACCACTTCTAGGTTTATACCCAGATTAACTGAGAGCAGTGAAACGAACAGACATCTGCACATCAATGTTCATAGTGGCATTATTCACGAGTTGGAAACAACTCAGGTGTCCATCAATTGATCAGTGGATAAGCAAATTGTGGTGTTCACACATGATGGAGTATTCTGCAGTCGTAAGAAGAAACGAAGTCGTAAAGCATATGACGACATGGATGAACCTGGAGGACATTATGTTGAGTGAAGCAGGCCAGACACATGAGGACAAATAATGTGTGCACTATTATTAATTCACTATAATGAGCAAACTCATGGAGTTAATAGCTAGAATATAGGTCATCAGAAAATAGAATGAGGGTAATGAATGGAAAGCTGAGCGTTAATCTATGCAGAATTGGTAAAAACGCTGTTTGTAAATCTTTGGAAAGGAAAAGAAATGATGAAAACACATCATGGTTTTTATAACTAGCAGAGCTATTATATGGGTATGACAGTGGTTGCAAAGGAAACTCTAAGCACAAGTACATTACTAGAAGGTAAGCTGAAAAATGTAACATGGGACTGTATAACATAGTGAAACCTCTTGTGAAATAAGAATATGGGTAATATTGCATATATTAGACTGTTTTTACAAAATATATATACAAATAAACTACAGAGATGGAACAGAATAGCAGCTATGTATGGCAGGGGAAGCATAGATTGAGAGGTGATAAGGGTTCTTTTGTTTGTTTTTTGTTTATTTTGTTTATTATATTGGAATCATAAAATGCTCTAAGACTGACTGAAGTGATTGAATGCACAAGAATGTGATTATGCCAAATACCATTGATTGTACATTTTGGATGGATTTTATATGTTATTAATATGTATCCATAAAATTGATTTGTTTAAAAAATTTCCCCTTGGGCAGAAATAGTTAAGAATATTTACAAAAACTTATCAGTTTTCCATGAATATTTTGATTACATTATTGCTTCTTTTCATTTTGGTATTAAAAATTCTAAATGTCATGGGTATTTAAAGGAATATTCAGCACATTCTCATAAATAATAGAAAGCCCTGTTTGTGCTAGATATTTAGTCTATTTTTATTAAAAAATGTTCATGAATTACTTTGGCTTTAAAAAATGTTTTTATACATCATTCATGTAGGGTATTAACCGATTAATCCCTCTGCTAGAGGATTATGAAACCCTCCGATCTGTGCTGAATTTCACAAATCCAGATTAAGAGCATTTAGGTATTGGGAAGGTGGATTCTCACAGGAGCTCGAGCAATTATTTTAACTCTGTGTCCAAGTAACTTGAACCATTAAGAATTGTTTTGCCTTTAAAATTATTTGAACCATGACAAATGATTGGCAGCTCTGCCTGTTTTTCATTTCCTCCATCAGTGATTTCTTTAAAGCCTATTACTGGAAATTCAGTTTGTGGCTAAGCATTTTGGAATGCGGACAGCCACTCTCACTCTGCTTCAACTTTTCCTCTGCCTATTGGGAAAGTTGTACTTCTTCCTTTCCAGTTTTAATGCCTTTTATTGTTTTCTCTTGCCTAATTGGTCTGGCTAGAGTTTACAGAACAATGTTGACTAACAGTTCTGTCAGGGGCGTCCTTGCCTTATTCCTGCTCTTAGGGAACTTTCAGTCTTTCGCCATTGAGAATGATGGTAGCTGGGGGTTTTTCATAGATGTAGATGCCCTTTATCATGTTGAGGAAGTTTCCTTCTAGTCCTCATTTTCTGTTTGTTTTATATCAAGAAATGTTACTGGATCTTGTAAAGTGGCTTTTTTTTTTTTGCATCAATTGACACGATCATGACTT
Source organism: Chaetophractus vellerosus (assembly GCA_004027955.1). Classification (NCBI taxonomy): domain Eukaryota; kingdom Metazoa; phylum Chordata; class Mammalia; order Cingulata; family Chlamyphoridae; genus Chaetophractus; species Chaetophractus vellerosus. The sequence continues at coordinate 21,087 of PVKH010001402.1, forward strand.
TCCATTTTTTCTGTTAATTTGATTTATTGAATTTTTTTATTTTCTTGTGTTGAACAACCCTCATATACTTGGGTCAAAATAGCATAAAGAAATAAAGACCTCTGATATAGGTAACCATATGGGTAATAATAAAAAAATAGGGGGGTGGGAGGATATAGGTGTATGTGTGTGCTACTGAAGATAAATCATGTTTGTTATAGATTTTGGATGTTAAATTTTAACCACACGGTAACCACAAAAAAAGTACATGAAAAATATATTCAGTAAAAAATGAGAAGTGACTCATGGTACAGCACAGACAAATAAATATGGAAGTAGGCATTAACAGAAGAATTGATGACCAAAAAGGGTATAAGTCTTACTAAGACCAAATATGAAAATGTCCAAAGAAAGTCCTGCACTATCAGTAGTTACTTTAAAAGTAAAAGGGTTAAACCTTGCATTCAAAACGCAGAGATTGGCAGAATGGATAGAAAAGCACAGTGCAACTGTATGCTGTTTATAAATTCAAAGTTAAAAGTAGGTTGAAAGTGAAACATGGGGAAAAAATATCAACAAATAGTAACTAAAAGAGAGCTAGAGAGTACCTACACCAATATCAGATTAAATTGAGTAGAAATAAAAAACAGTTATGGGGTACAGGTGTGGCTCAAGCAATTGGTTCCTGGTGCCTCCTGAAAAACAAAAACAAAAACAAAAACAAGCAAAACAAACAATAAAACCAACTCAGGGAAGTTGATGTTGCTCAGTGGTTGAGTGCTGACTTCCCACACACGAGGTACCGGTTCAATCCCCGGTCCCCGGTACCTCAAAAAACAAAAACAGTTATAAGGGCAAAATAAGTCATTATGTAGTGATAAAGGAGTCAATTCAACAAGAAGGCATAACATTTGTAAATAATTGTGCCTAATTAATAGCAAAGCCCCAAAATATATGAAGCAAATATTGACAGATTTGAAGGGAGAAATAGATAGTTCTACATTAGTAGTGAGAGATTTCAACACACCATTTTCAATAATGTATAGAACATGTACAATAAGGGAAAAGAAGACTGGAAGGTACTACTCTATATCAGCTAGACCTAATAGACTTTTATAGAACACTTCTCCCAACCATAGCAGAATATATATTCTTCCATAGTACACATGTCTCATTCTCCACAATAGACAATATGTTATATCACAAAACAAGTCTCAAAATTTTTAAAAAATATTTTATAAAATGTATCTTCTCAAATCACAATGGAATGAAGCTAGAAATAAGTAGCAGAGGGAAAAATGGAATATGTGGAAATTAAACAACGTACTCTCAAACAATGGGTCAAAGAAGAAGCCCCAAGGAAATTTAGGAAATATCTTGAGGTGAATGAAAATGAAAATACAGGATACCAAAACTTATGTAACAAAAGCAGTGCTAAAAGGGAAATTTATAGCTCTAAATGCTTATATTAAAAAAGAAGAAACATCTCCTATCAGTATCCTAATCACACAACTGGAGGATCTAGAAAGAAGAACAAAACCCAAACTGAGCAGAGGGAAAGAAAGATTAGAATGGAGATAAATTAAATAAAGAACATAAAAATGATAGAGTCTGCAAAACCAAAAGTTGGTTCTTAAAAATTTCCTTAAAATTGAGAAACCTTTAGTTAGACTGACAATGATAAAAGAGAGAAGATACAAATATATAAAATCAGATATGAAAAGGAGGATTTTTTTGGCCATTATATCTTAGTAGAAAATCTTATAAAAGAATAAAATTGGAGGACTCTCACTTCCAGACATTAAAGCATATTATCTAGCTACAGTGGTTAAAAAAAAAAAAAAGCATGGTACTGGCATAAAGATCGACAGTTTGACCAATGGAATTGAATCAGGAGTTTGGACATAGATCCTCACATCTATGGTCAAGTGGTTTTTAACAAGCTTAGTCTGAATAGCCTATTCAACAAATTGTGCTGGGAAAACTGGATATCCATATCTAAAAGAAAGAAAGAACACCCTTATCTCATACCCTGCACAAAACTTAATTCAAAATGGCTCAAGGACCTAAATATAAAATCTAGAAATATACAACTCTTACAAGAAAATGTAGGGAAACATCTTTGTACTTGGTGGTGGTTTCTTGGATCTTACACCCAAAGCATGAGCAACAATAGAAAAAATAAATAAACGGGACTGCCTCAAAAATAAATACTTTTGTTCTTCCAAAGAATTTGTCAAGAAAGTAAAAAGGCAGCCTACTGAAAGGGGAAAAAATCTTCAGAAATCATATATCTGATAACGGATTGATCTCCATGTTATATAAATAGATCACAACTTAATGACAAAATCACAAGCAACCCCATTAAAATGGGCAAAGAATTGAATAGACATTTTTCTCAAGTGGAAATATAAATGGCTGAAAGACACATGAAAAGATGTTCAACATCACTAGTTATTAGGGAAATGCAGTTGAAAACTACAGTGAGATATCATCTCACACCATTCAAAGTGATCACTATTAAAAAAAACAGAAAACTTAAAGTGCTGGAGAGGATGTAGAGAAATAGGAACACTCCTTGCACTGTTGGTGGGACTGTGAAATGGTGCAACCTCTGTGGAAGATGATCTGGTGGTTCCTTAGGAAGCTAAATATAGAACAGCCATATGATCCAGCAATTCCACTACTAGGAATATATTCAGAAGAACTGAAAGCAAGGACACGAACAGATATTTGCACACCCATGTTCATAGCATTATTCACAGTTGCTAAAAGATAGAAACAACCTAATTGTCTGTCAACCAATGAATGGATAAACCAGATGTGGTATATTCATGTGATGGAATATTACTCAGCTGTAAGAAGAAATCAGTTGGGGAAGCACATGACAACATAGAGGAGGTTTGAGGATATTATGTTGAGTGAAATAAGCCAGGCACAAGAGGATCAATATCATCTAGTATCCACTGATATGAACTAAATCCATGAGTAGACTTATGGAGTTAGACTATGAAGTATGGGTTAGTGGGAGACAGAACGTGGTATGATAAGGGAGAGAAGATGCAGGATGTATGTTCATTAAGGTCAAATATAAATATATGGTAATGGTTGGACTTGATGGTAACACATTGTAATGAATGTAACAAACTGTTGATTTATGGATGTGATTGTGGCTGAAACCTGTAGTCTAGGAATATTACTGTTAGTTGGAGGACAGCTGGAGTATAATATTGGGTATGTATAATAAGGATTTTGGAAGTAAATGAAGATTGTAGTTAATATATATGCAGGAATGTTTTACTATGGGGTGTTATGAATATGATGATACATGGGAAAATATAACTAATGCAATTTGTGGGCAAGAATTAACATTGTAATGTTTTTGCAGCAAAAGCAAAGTTGATACTATATTAATTCCAAAGGTAAAAAAAGAATATGGGGTTTGGTTTGTGAGATATGAATACAATTAAGCATTTTTCCTCTTATACTTTTTTTCATTAGTAAGGAGCCCTTGGTTATGTCATTTAACAATCTGTGTTCACTTGTGTACCTTTCTGAACATTAGAAGAACAGTTGAGTTAGCAGTTGGAATTAGACAAGATAAAAGTGCCCGAAAAAAAACTTTTTAAAGTAATGTTTCCATGACTCATTGAGCTGCCTTTTTCTGTTCTTTCATTTTTGTGAATTTGAAATAAAGTTGCTAATAAAAAGAAAAGAAACGAAAAGGAGAGCATTATTACTGACCCCATAGAAACAACAAGGACTGTACGAGGACTGTGAACTATATACCAACAAATTAGATTACCTGGAAGAAATGCACAAATTCCTAGAAACACCCAAAATACCTACGCTGACTGAAGAAGAAATAGAAGAGCTCTACAAACTAAAAACTGGTAAAAAGATGAAATCATTCATCAGAAACCTCCCAAGAAAGAGAAGCACAGGACCTGAAAGCTTCACAGGGGAATTTTACCAAACATTCCAAAAAGGCTTAACTCAAATTTTTCTCAAATTCTTCTGAGGAATTGAAGAGGAAAAAACACTGGCTATGAGGCCATCATACCAAGGCCAAATAAAGATCCCACAAGAATAAAAACCTGCTGACCCAAATCCCCTATGCATATAGATGCAAAAATCCTCCCAAAATATTTGCAAACTGAGTCCAACAGCACATAAAAAGAATTACCCACCATTATCAAGTGGGTTTTATCCCAAATTTCACTGTTGTTGTTGTTGTTGTTTTGCCTTATTTGTGCGTGTATCTTTATGTTAATTGCACCTTCTCTCCTATTTAGATTTTATGCCACTGTGTCTGTTTCATCTGGATAGTACTTAGCTTCCCCCGACACCAAATCAAGCTCAAACTGCAATGACTGTAATCGGTGCAGCTTTTGTTTGAAACTACTCACTATAGATATTTGCCAATACTTTTGTACTTAAACTGCTTCCTCCTGTGTTTCTCAGCATTCTGAACTCTGTGTCTAAAAGCGTAAAGATCTGGGCCATCAAAAGATTTGGCAATTTTTAAAGTACGTGGTGTGTCATGGACTTCAAACACAATTGTAAATTGTCGCACACTTAATGAGTATATTAACCTAACAGCATGAGTGTTGTTTTCATAAACATGTTTGTATAATGATATGCTCACAACTGGAAAGGAATCATCTAGTCAATGTGAATTTCAGTAATTTGTCACCTAGGCTGATGTGGGATTAACATTTTCTGAAAGCCTTTTTTAGTTGAAAGCCTGTCTCAGAAAGTTTTAAGCAATATGTGCATCACAGTATCGAAAACTGTGTTTACTTTTGATGCTTAAATTTTGGTTATTATGGTCTACTTCCCTATTCTTTAAAGAGACCTATTTCTGGTGTTTGCCACATCATCACCTTCAGATATGACAGCTTGATGACAGCAGTGTGATATTAAAAAACAAAAATGAGGCTTCATCCTAGGTTATATGAGAACAGGAAGCTAATACAAAATGATGGTTTTATTTCATCATCTCCAGTGTGGACAGAAATGTTCAGTGAAGAATTTTGCCATGACAAATAACTAGAGGAAAAATCTAGAAATAGCATCAATAAGAAATCTGTAAAATTCTGTAGATAATACTGAGCATATCTTAGAGTTGTCCGTAAAATCTTTGCAATTTGGGTTTATTGTGTACAGAGCCAGTCTGAATTAATGAGCAGTACAAACAACAGAATATTTTAAGGATATAACATCATTGCATAAGATTAATCATAACACCTTTTAGGGAAGCAAAGTATTAGTTTAGAAGTACTTGAGGTATCTGATTTCAAGGAGGAGAACAACAAAAACAAAAATAACCTCTATGTTTAAATTTCAGATTAAACTTTTTGAAGTAAATGCTCTTCAATTGTACTTGAAATTAACCTTTATTTCAAATTAAATTTCCTTTTATCATCTTTATGTAACTCAATTGGTTATTAAATACTTTTTTCATAAGGAAGCAAACTTTAGTTCATTCAATTTAGTTCCAATTCTAAAATTAGTGGATTCCATTTATACATGGGATGGAAAGATTACATGCTCATACACACACAACTGGAAAACATCTCATTGTAGAGCATGTTCGATTATTTCCTGGACTGGAGGACCTTTAGTTTTCTCAGAATATTAAAATAATGGAAAGCATATATATTCCTACATATATATGGGTATGTATCTTCATTAATACAAAAGAATTTCAGGTTCCTTTTTAAATATTTTTTTAATATAACTTTACAGGAATAAGAAAATCTCAGTTATTCTACTAGCTTGTAAATTTAAACTTAATATAAAATTTTAAATTTTCTGCTTTTGGAAAGGTTTTCAGAAACAATAGGGAAAATAAAGAAAACTATATCAGGTAAAAAAGAGGAAACCCTGATTTAACCAATTACGTGAAATGATCTCAAGTAGAAAGAAAGAAAGAGAGAGAGGGGGAAGGAAGGAGAAAGTGTGGAAGGAAGGAAGACCCTTTATCCTTTGTCCGTAATGAAATTTCCTTTTCTGATGAGTTAGGTGTTGATCCCAGGTCCTTTTATATTGATACTGGAAGAAAGTGGGATTTTTCTTTTCATTCCTTCCCTTCCTTTTCCCTTTTGCTTTCCCTTTCCTTTCCCTTACCCCCCTTTTTTTTAAATAGAAGAAAGACCATGATTTCATTAGGGACTTGAATAGATAGCAACATCAAAGAGCTCATAGATAATGTATAATTTTAACCTTACTGAGGATTTCTAGCAATGATCCATTATTTTGCATACTATAATACAGGTAAAATGTTAGCCAGTCCATTGTTTTCTTTAGTAGTGTTATAAAGACGAGGATATATTTAAGATGTTTGAAAGGATGAGGAAAACATATCATCATATTCTGTTATAACTGCTAAAAGACAAGAGGTCATATGGAAAACACAGTAAATCCTGACATTAATAATTCATTCATAGGATCATGGGACCATTTCAAATTAGAAAATGTGAATTTAATGAGAAAGCATGTGCTTACTTTAACAGGAATACAAAGTTTGACAATGAATTAAGTAAGAATTTGCTTTGAATATCGCACAGGGGTTCTTCACCAGGGGTCCATGAGCTTGAATTGAAATTCAAAAAACATTATTCCTATTGGGATGTGTTAGTGCGGGTGATATATTTATTAAATAACACACAGTAGAGTGTGGACTTAGTAATGGGTCCGTGGTTTTCATCTGACTGGAAGAGTGGTCCGCGGAACAAAAAAGGTTGAGAACCTCTATTCTATAGGAAGCAAAATACATTAGAAAATGAGTGGTTTCAAATGCTATTATCCAAGGAAATGTAGTTTTCTTTCCTAGTCTATATTTGACTAATCTATATTCAACTCATAATGTGGCATAAATGAATCACTTACTCTGTTTTCTATAAAGCTACCTACATGTGATCAACCTATAAAATTTCCTATCATATCTTTTACATGGAAACAAAATGACAGATTTTTAATTGTATTCCTCCATGTGCCACCAGATAATCAAACACTAGTTATATCAGAATCACTAAAAAATTCCATGTAAATATGGTTTCATGTATCATTTTTTAAATTATTATTTTGAGTTGCACATTAACTGTTAGTCTTGGCATTCACAATAATAATTATTGTTATCACTTTGATAACAAAGTGATAGGGACAAAGTTAGTTACCAAAGGGATTTAGAAAGGGGATGATAGCTCCCTAGTTGTTCTGTGAGTAATAGTAGGGAAAAACAGCTTGCAATTTTGAAATGCATTATGTCATGCAATGGGCAATGATTTAATTTTGAGGTTGTTTTATTACATTTTCAAATGAAATGAAAATTTCCTTTGTTTTTTACTCTGTGGATCATTATTAATTCATATTTTATCCTCCTTAGGTGAATATCATGATTGATGTCTCATTCCCTAGCTTGTTTTAGATACATAGTTTCCATTACATAATAGTGGTAATTTGATATTTCTCATTACAATGGAATTATTTTTCTTGTATACAGTAGAGGAGGCTTTTTTATTTCAGGAGGTAAATTATGGTTACTTATTTAACAAATAGAAACATGTCACTGAGCAGATTCTCACATTAAATTCTGCTCCGCTTAGAATTTGAAACAAACTTTAACTCAGATAAGGTTAACAAACTAATAACACAAATACACACAATACATTTAATTGCCTATACGCACCTGGTCATATGGGAGGTGAGGAAGTGTATTAGTCAGCCAAAGGGGTGCTGATGCAAAATACCAGAAATCGGTTGGCTTTTAGAAATGGTATTTATTTGGTGTAGAAGCTTACAGTTACCAGGCCATAAAGCATAAGTTTCTTCCATCACCAAAATCTATTACCATGTGTTGGAGCAAAATGGCTGCCGACACCTGAGAGGGTTCAGGCTTCTGGGTTCCTCTATTCCCGGGGCTTGCTTCTCTCTGGGCTCAGCTCCTCTGTTCTCTCCACAAGGCCAGCTGTAGACTGTCAGGCGAAAGGCTTGTTTCTCTTCCCGGGGCCTTTTCTCTTTCCTCATGACCAAGTTCCTTTGTGGTTACTTCCCAGGGCTCCAGCTCAAAAACTCCAGCCTTCCTTCTCTGTGGTGTGGTTTCTCTGTGAGTCCCTGCCCACCATGGGGGCAGTGGACTCAACGTCCTACTGACATGGCCCAATCAAAGCCTCAATCACTATTTAAACAAGTAAAAGCAAAACCTCTGAATCCAATATAATCTAATGTGCCCAGAGGAAAAGACCAGTTCACAAACACAATCCAATATCTATTTTTGGAATTCATAAATAATGCCAAACTGCTATAGGCAGGGTCTATACTCTTGAGGAGTTTATGACTTAAAAGGTGAGTTTTACACATATTTTTTTAAATCAATTTATCTGTCCTCTATTATGTGAAGGCTAAGAAGCAGGGATGAGACTGCATAAAAGAAATAGAAACTGAAAAAATCCTAAATGATTCATCTTTAATTGGGTACATGATAAGATTTGGGGCCATTTTAGGTTTCAGACTTAGGTAATGATATGAGAGAAATCATAGGTTTGAACTATTTACTTGCTATGGCATGCAAAATGGACTAAGCCAAAAGAATTTGGGGTATAGAGACCAGCTTAAATGCTATTAGAGAAACACATCTCCTGACCAAGATGGTTTCTTTTAGAAACAAAAGCCAAGAAAGAACCTGTGTTACTTCAGTGCAAGCTGTATCAGGAATTTATGACTATTTCTATATTGGGAGCAAAGGAAGAGTGTGAGGAATGGTTTGGAAATGGTTCTGTTATAGTTTGAATCATAAACCCCACAAAGACATGTTCAAGCCCTAAATCCCAGTCCTGTGGATGGAAACTCATTTGTAAATGGTATCTTCAATGAACCTGTTAGTTAAGATGAGGTCAAAACTGCATCAGAGTGGGCCTTCATCCAATAGGACTGGAGTCCTTATCAGCAGAGGAACTTGGATGTAGAGGAGGAGACAGACAAGGAGGGAGACAGCCATGTGATGGGGGCAGAGCTTGAGTTAGGGGTTGACAGCAAGCCATGACAATGCTCCAGACTTTGGAGGAAGCATGGCCTTGTGCTCCAGACTTCGGAGGAAAAATGGTCTTGTAAACACCTGACCTTGACGTCAGACTTGTAGCCTTCAGAACTCAGAGACAGTAAATTCCTGTAGTTTAAGCCAACAAGTCTATGATATTTGTTATAGCAGCCTTGGCAGACTAAGACAATATCTGCTCTTGGTAGATCAGCAATTTATGATGGTGCTACTGAAGGATAGAGAAAGATAATGAGTTTGATACTGTTTACTGTCCTAGCTTTCCAAGTTGCTATGATAAATACTACACAAAGGGTTGGCTTAAACAATAAGAATTTATTGGCTCCCTGTTTTAGAGCCCAGAAGTCCAACATGAAGGTCTCGACAGGCCATGCTTTCTCCCCAAAGCATTCTGGGGCTCTTTAGCTTTCCACTGACTTCCAGCCTTTTCTTGTGGCCTTCTTGTGGCCTTCTCTTTACAAGGCCACCAATAATATGGATTAAGGCCTACTCTGAATCAGTTTGGCCAGATCACTTGTTTGAGGTCCACACTGTAACTGATACTACATCTTCAAAGGGACCTATTCACAAATCCGGGGGAATGTGGATTAAGATTAAGAACATGTCTTTTGTTGAGGCACTTAATCTATTACACCTGTAGCCTGAAAAATATCTAGGGGAAAAAAGATACTGAGTGGCACC
>PVKH010001403.1:0-30676 GCA_004027955.1 Chaetophractus vellerosus
TGCCCTGCCCGTGGCGGCTTTTGCCTGTCCGTGGCAGCTTTTTGCCCTGCCCACGGCGGCTCCGGCCCGCCCATGGCGGCTTGCCATTCTCAAGGCGGTCTGCCCGCTAGGAGAGGTCCCCGGGAACCGAACCCGGGGCCTCCCATGTGGTTTCCCAGCGAGCTCTTTATCCACTGAGCTATCTAGCCGGGCCCAGAAATAACTTTCTTGACAAAGTAGTATGCCATGTGTTTCTGAGGTTGTGGATAATATAAATAGAACTACTTGTGGGGAGAATTAAATTAAAAATCCATTTGGCTAAGTGACTGAAGTTAAGACATTTGCAGAAGTAGTATTTATGGGCCTTTCAGAGAGGAAAAGAAGCAGGTGAAGAAAAATGAGAAGCTAGTATACTTCGAATATTTTTTGAAGCTGTTTTTTTTTTTCAAAGAAAGAACAAAAGTATGTTGTGTTTGTTTCTTTGACAAAGGCATTAAGAACCGAAAACTCATCTCTGGCAAGGGAAGTTAGAGACTTGAAATCTAAGCAAAATGATCAGGTAATGTATGCAGTGGATTTTACAACCCTTCTTTTTTTGTGATAAACAATGGGCAAACCTATTATATACAAACATACCAAGTCTGTTAAGTTTGTCTCCTCCCTTCTCCAAGATGCAGTTAGTCTATAATAGTGTTAATCTATGAATGATTAGTGACTTGATTATCAGTGATAGATGATGCAGTTTATTGAATGCTGACTGTATCCCAGGCACTGTGTATATTACTCTAGATATGTTGTCATTGCTTTGTACTGTAGCAATAAAAAGATTTTGCTTATATAAATATAAAGTAATACTAAAAGTAGTGGTGAAAGTGGTTACCTGAAACTATGCAATTTCCTAGTTACCTTTTCTCTTTATCTGGTTAGAAGTATTAATTCAATAATTTTAACTTTTATCTAATCATTTTTCTTTTGACCTACACTTATAAATAAGTAGCCTTAAAGCTGCTTGCTTTCAAAATGCTATTTATTTTCATCATTATGGCATTTAAGAAATCTAGAAAGAGGTAATCAATTTCTGAATTTACTTTTCCCATTTGGATTTTGGTGTAGTGGAAAATTTGATAACATTTTTTTTTTTTCTGACCCATTTATATTTTGAGCAAATTACTAGTAGGATGTCTTCCTATTTCCAGGTTTCTTTTGCATCACTAGTTGAAGAACTTAAGAAAGTGTAAGTGAAGACATTTTTATAAATTGGTCTTTTTCTTTTCACCCATTTTCTTAGTACTCATAAATCTTTTTTTTGTGTGTGTATGTGTGAGTAATTAGACAGTTGGCAAAGTTAACCTTCACTTTAAAACTTTTCATTGATGGACTAAAGATATTTAGCTGTGCTTTTTCAAATTCAATGTGATTTTTTAAAATATTGTTTCCATAATCAACTTATTTTCTTAATTCATGTCATTGAGTTAGTAATTTTCTGCTTTGTGTCATAGAAACTATTAAAGATCGGATTATATTGGCTAGAGAGATCAATTCCTTATAAATAGCCTCTTCTTGAGGTTTCTATGACATTTGATGCTATAATTATGTATAAGTTTTGCCTCAGCCTCAGACCACTAGAAGGCAATGGAACTCAATTCTCCCATTTGTTCTTCTGGGTACAAATCTTATATTCCTAATTGTATCAGTCAGGATCCTCTAGGGAAACAGAATCGACAGGAGATATCTGTAAATAGTATGAGATTTTATAAAATTTTTCACATAACCATGGAGATGCACAAGTCCAAATTCTGTAGGGTAGGCTGTTAGTAGCCAGGGACTCCGATGAAGGTCCTTGATGAGTTCCCCAGGAGATGCTGGATGTCTGAAGGTAGAGATGGAAATTCTCTCTCTGAATGCTGAAATCATTTCTCCTTTTAAGGCCTTCAATTGATTGGATGAGACCTCATTGCTAAAGACAATCTCTTCAGTTGTGTAGATGCAGTCACTCATGATGATTGAAGTCCATGAAATGCCCTTGTATTACAATTAGCCCAGTGCTTGCTTGACCAAACAACTGGGCACCATTACCTGACCAAGTTGACACACTAGCCTACCCATCACATGTATGCACTTTTGAGGCAGCATCATTAACTTCTCCTTGTGTTCATAGGCTTCAGCTTATATGACTTAAATTTCACTTTTTAATTCCTCATTTAGAAGGAGCTTGAGGTAATTTTCTTTTCTGTGGCTTCAAAGATATGTTGCTATTCAGCTTAAAATGGGAAGGGTTGATTTGGAGAACCTATTCATGATTTGTTGCTATTTTTATATCTCAGTTGATGGATCTTGGTGATTTCTGTTTGAGCTAACCTTAAATTTGTTTACCTAAGGATCCATGAGAAAGATGGAAAGATCAAGTCTGTGGAAGAGCTTCTGGAAGCTGAACTTCTCAAAGTTGCTAATAAAGAGAAAACTATTCAGGTATTGGAACAGAGAGAATTGTGTTTTTTTAGTCAACTTTAGTTCCTACCATTTAATTTCATGTGTTTGTCTGTACATTGCATTTTATGTCAATTTCTGTGTTTCCATTGTCCAATCTTGTCTGTTTTGTCATTGTCAAGGATTTGAAACAGGAAATAGAGGCTCTAAAAGAAGAAATAGGAAATATCCAGCTTGAAAAGGCTCAACAGGTAAAAAATCCAAGAGCCATGGCATGAAAAGATTGATTAGTGTATGCTATTTATGAACTATTTTTTTCTTGTTACTCAGAAAAAACTTTTAATAGTATGCTGTACATATATTTGTTTTTTATATTTTTGCCTGATTTGAGAAAGTGTTCTCAATATTTTAATCCATTTGTTTTGTTTTTTAATTGTCAACGTTTCTTTTTAAGAAAGTTTTCCATATTAATGATTCCTTTTAGTTTGTCAACTAAAAAAACATGACTTTGGTAATTCAAGTCTCTTCTTTTGTGAACTTTTTTTTTTAACTGCATGAAACAACTAAAACGTTTTGTTATAGAGTATGTATTGATCAAACTGTGCCTATAGAACAAAGTACAAGGTTTATTGGATTTCAGAGTTAGATGTGATTGCTGGAAATAGATGGGTTTTGGTGAATTTAATCTGGAAGGTTTCCTTGAAAAATTGGTGTGATTGCATGGAAGATATTCATTCTTTCATCCATCCAACAGAATCATTCAGCAATATTTATTGAGTTTCTTATACTTGTCACGCACTATGTTAGTGATTGGAGATAATGTGTTGAACAAAACAGGGTATAATAAAAAAGATATCCTCTTCTAATATAGATTGAGTGTTCAGGAAGGTTGGTTCTGAGGAACCGACATCTAAGTCAAGATCTGAAGGGGCTCTGAAGGAATAAGCTAGGAAGAGAGCGGGTATAAAACTTACTATTAGACTGTGTATGATAAGAAAAGGAGGTTGAAGTAGGACAATATTGAGTACTATTGAAGGGTACTTGGCCTTGAAGACCAGAATGGAGAAAAGATCTGATGTGGGAGGGAGGTATGTGGTGAGATGATATTCTAATTGTCACAATTTTAGAACTATTGCAATATTTAGACTTACTCTTTATAACCATGTTTCTTGTCCCCCACCCCTCCCCACTTATATTTTTAATTTGTTACTCATACAGTCATTGGTGTCAAGGGAAGGTGAAATCAAAACACATCTCATTTTTTTGGCATGTATAATTCCGCTACTGTCTATGTAATTTGAAGTGTACATATTTTAAATAAGTATCATCATACAGCTTAAGGTAAATTGAAAAGATTATGAAGTGCTTTTTCTGTCCTTTGCGTTTATTTCAGTTATCTATTACTTCTCAAGTTCAGGAGCTTCAAAACTTGTAAGTAACCTTTTTCTCGTTTTTCTGTTAATATTTCTGTTCCACTAGTTAAATGCAATTTAATGAAAGTCGTAACTTTTTATTTGATTTCAAATAATATTTTAGAAAATATCAAATTACAACTCAGAAAGCCTTAGGAAAGTCTTAAGTTTTTCCTTAGGATTTAAAGTCTAGGTTTTGTTTTGTTTTATTTTTCTGGGGGTAAGTTGAAAAGTCTTATTTTTCATGATTTATAATTTAAATATGACCTTATGGAAAGGTTGCTTTCTAATCATTTTATTTGTATATTTTTTTATTAAAGAAGTTGTCATTTTACAGAAAAATAATGCAGAAGTTAAAGTTCCCATATACTCCTTCACACATCTAGTTTTCTGTTATTAACGCTTTGTGTCACTGTGGTACCTTTGAAACAATATTATTATAATTGCACTATTAACTATAGTTCATAGTTTACATTAGGGATCACAGATGTATGATTAACAATTTTTAATTTAGTAACATATATGCAACCTAAAGTTTCTCCATTAACCTCATTCAAATATTTAATTTGTGGTATTAATTATATTCACAATGTTGTACTAATGCCAGTACCATTTATACCAAAACTTTTCTATCACCCCAAACAGAAACTATCATTCTGTAGATAGTCTTTTAACTTTTATAATGAAGTCCCTATGTAGAAGTCTTTAATTTTGATGAAATACCATTTATTTACTTTGTCTTTTTTTGCTTAGGCTTCTGGTGTAAAATCTAAGAAATCATTGCCTAACAAAAGGTCCTGAAGATCCTTCCCTTTGTGTTCTAGGAGTTTCATAGTTTTGGTTTTTATATTTAAACCTTTTATCCATTTTGAGTTAAGTTTTTGTATATGACATGAGAATAGGGGTCCAGCTTCATTCTTTTGCTTGTGGATATTGAATTTTCCTAGCATCGTTTGTTGAAGAGTCTGTTCTTTCCCAATTGAGTGGACTTGGTAACCTTGTCAAAAATCAGTTGCCCATAGATGTAAGGGCTTAATTGTGGGTCTATATGTGTGTCCTTATGCCAGAACCATCCTGTTCTGATTACTGTGGCTTTGTAATAAGTTGTAAGATCAGAAAGTGTGAATCCTCCAACTTTGTTCTTTTTCAAAATGTTTTTGACTATTTGGGGTCCCTTACTGTTCCATATAAATTCGCTGATGGGCTTTTCCATTTCTGCAAAGAAGGCTGTTGGAATCTTGATTGGGATGGCATTGAACCTGTAAATCACTTTGGGTAGAATTGACATCTTAATTATATAAAGTCTTCCAATTGATAAATACAGAAGGTCCTTCATTTATTTAGGTGATCTTTGATTTCTTTCAACGATGTTTTGGTTTTTTTTGCATGCATGTCCTTTATATCCTTGGTTAAATTTATTCCTGGATATTGGATTCCTTTAGTTGCTGTTGTAAATTGAATTTTTCTTGATTTCTTCTTCAGACTATTCATTATTAGTGTATAAAAACACTTGACTTTTGTGGGTTGATCTTGTGCCCTCCCACTCTGCTGAATTCATTTATTAGCTGCAGTTTATTAGCTTTCTAGAAAAATCTTATGGACGTTTCAGGATTTTCTGTGTATAGGATCATGTTAACTCTAATAGGGAAACTTTTTCCTTTCCAATTTGGATACCTTTTAGTTCTTTTGCTTGCCTGATTTCTCTGGCTAGATCTTCTCTACAATGTTGAATAACAGTAATTACAGTGGATATCCTTGTCTTAGAGTGATAGCTTTCAGTCTTCCACAGTTCAGTACTGTGTGTTAGTTGTGGGCTTTCCGTATTTACCCTTTATCATTTTGAGAAAGTTTCCTTCTGTTCCTAGTTTTCTAAGTGTTTTTATCAAGAAAGGGTGCTGGATTTTGTCAGATGCCTTTTCTGCATCCATTCTGATGATCATGTGTTTTTTCTCCCTTTATTCTGTTAATGTGTCATATTAATTTTCTTAGGTTGAAATACCTGTTCTAGTCAGGGTTCTCTCGGGAAACAGAATCAACACGAGATCTCTGTTAAAAATATAAGATTTTATAAGAGTCTCTCACGTGACCGTGGGGATACACAAGTCCAGGTTCCGCCGGCAGGTTGCAAGCCAGGGGCTCCGATGAAAGACTGATGAAGGGTCCTTGATGAGTTCCTGGGAGAAGTTCGCTGTCAAACGATGAGCTGGGAAATTCTCTCCGAATGTTGAAATCAGTTCCCTTTTATAAGCAGTCAACTGAATGGGTAACAGCGTCATCCATTCTTGATCCAATCTTGCTGATTGATGTAGATGCAATCAGCCATCCATGCAGTAAACTCAATTAGCCCCAGGCTTGCTGGACCCAACAGCTGGGCGCAATTACCTGGCCGAGTTGACACATTAGCCTAACCATCACAATACCATTGCATACCTGGGATAAATCCCACTTGCTCATGGTGTATAATTCTTTTAATGTGTTGTTGGATTCAGTGTGCTAGTATTTTGTTGAGCCATTTGCATCTATATTTATAAGGGATATTGGTCTGCAATTTTCTTGTGGTATCATAATGTGGCTTTGGTATAAGGGTAGTGTTGGCCTCAGAATAAGTTAGGTAGTTTTCTTTCTTCAACTTTTTGGAAAAATCGGAACATAATTGATGTTAATATTTCTTGGATTATTTGGTAAAATTCACCTGTGAAGCCATCTGCTCCTGGGCTTTTCTTTGTTGGTAGATTTTTGATTACAGATTCAATCTCTTTATATGTTATTGGTTTGTTGAGATCTTCTTTTTCTTCCTGAGTCATTGCAGATAGTTTGTATGTTTCTAGAAATTTGTTTATTTCATCTAGGTTTTCTAATTTGCTGGCACAGTGTTGTTCATGGTATTCTCTTATCCTTTTTATTTCTGTGGGGTCGGTAGTAATGGCTCCCCTTTCATTTCTGATTTTGGTTATTTGCATTCTCTCTGTCTCTGTCTCTCTAGCCAAAGACTTGCCAATTTTATTGATTTTATTAAAAAATCAACTTTTGTTTTCATTGATCCTATCAATTTTTTTAATTCTCTATTTCATTTATGTCTGCTCTAGTCTTTATTTCCTTTTTCCTCGCATTGTTTGTAGTTTGTGCTTCTTTTCCTAGATCCTTCAGTTGTGAAGTAAGTTCTCTGACTTGTGTCTTTTTTTATTGTAACCATTTTAGAGCTATACATTTTCCTCTCATCACTGGCTTTGTTGTATCCCATAAGTTTTGGTATGTTGTGTTTTTGTTCTATTTGCCTCAAAATATTTCTTAATTTCCAGTGTCATTTCTTTGACTCACTGGTTGTTTAAGAGTGTTGTTTAATTTCTACATATTTGTGAGTTTTTCAGTTCCATTGTGTTTGGAGAACATACGTTGTATGATTTCATTATTTTTTAATTTAAGACTGGTTTCTACCCTATCACTTTCACCCTACTTGCATCTTTGAATTTAAGGTGATCTCTTTTAAACAGTGTATTGTTGGATTTTACATTTGTTTTTAATTTATTTTTTAATACCTTCTGTTAACCTCTGCCTTTTGCCTAGAGAGTTTTATCCATTTACATCAAAGTAACTATTGATAATGCAAGGTTGCCTTTTGCCATTTTGCTATTTGGCCTTTGTTCTCTACCTTCTTTGCCCTTCAGCTCTTCCGTTATTGCCTACTTTCATAATTCTTCAATTTTTTGTATACCATTTGAGTTCTTCTATATAATATTTTTCTGATATTTTCTTTGGGACTTAAATTTAACATCCTAAACAGCCGTGTTTGATTCTATACCAGTTTAACTTCAGTTGCCTAGAAAACACTATTCCTGTAGCCTTCATACCCCCACCATTTTGTCGTACCTGTTACAACTTATATCCTTCTACGTTACATTCCAAAACTGTGGACTTATCATAATTTTTTTGTATTTATTTCTAACCTATAAGAAGTAAAAAATGGAGTTATATACCAAAAAAAATATTGCAATAATACTGGCATTTATAATTACCCATATGTTTACCTTTATTGGAGGTTTTTATTTCTTTATGCAACTTTGATCCACTATCTTTTCCTTTCAGTCTAAAAATCTCTCTTTAACACTGCTTATTGGGCTGGTCTAGTGGTGATGAATTCTCTGAGCTGTTATTTTCTGGGAATGTCTTAGTCTCTTTCTTATTTTTGAAAGACAGTCTTAAAGATATTAAATTTTTGGTTGGCAAGTGTTTTCTTTCAACACTTTAAATTTTCGTCTTGCTGCTTTCTTGCCTCTACTGTTTCTGATAAGAAATTGGCATTTAGTCTAATTGGGGCTCCCTCGACTTGTCCTTGGCATTTGACAGTTGACAAGTATGTGTGGGTATAGTTCTCTTCATATTTTTCCTTTTGGGTTTGTTGGGTTTCTTGGATGTGTGTATTCATGGCTTCTGTTAAATTTGGATTTTCTCCCATTATTTCTTTGACTTTTCCTTCTGCCCCTTTCTCTTTCTTTTCCTTCTGAGACTTTCATAACCTGTATATTGGTATGCTTGATGTTGTCCCAGAGGTCTCTTAGGCTGTGTTCACTTTAATTGTCTTGTCTTTGAATTTATGGATCCTTTCTTCTGCCAGCTCAGATCTGCTGTTGAAACCCTTTAGAGAATTATTTTCCTTACATCCTTGTTATTTCTGTGTTTTCCTTTTTCTCCTTTAACACATTAAAGATCTTTAAAAAAAAAAAAAAATCTTTGTCCAGTATGTCCAAAGTCTGATGATCTTTATGGGTTGCTTTTGGATTTTTATCTTGTTCCTTTGGATGGGACATCATTTCCTGTTTGTTTTTTTCCCCTTGTAGTCCCCCCCCCAACACCCCCACAGTGTACATTTTATATTTTAAAGGTTTACTCTGGGATTTTGTCCCTAAGCTGTCTCCTCCTTAAATTTGTATCCAGATAGTGATATGGCAGAGAGTTCCTTGAGTGCCAGAAGCTAACAAAACAAACTAATGCATAAAACACCTTTCACGGTCTTTGCAAATTGGCTGTCCATTGACTGGTGCTTCTCTTTGGAGTTTAGCCTTTTTATGAGGAAGATAAGCTGAGATAAAGGTATAGTGCAGCGTTCTCCCTGTCTTTTCAAGCCTGCATTTTATCCTAGGCTTTTGCTTACTCATGGCCTTAGGAAATTCTCTATTTATTAGAACCTTAAAATCCCCCCTCCTCCCTATGAAATACTTTGCCCTTTTTTCAGGTACTGTATTATATTTTCTAAAACTGGTAATCCTTTGATCCAGACTGTTTCGACTTAATTGTTTTCTAACCTGCTTTAGCTGTCTGCAAACTACGTTTGTTTACAGGGCATGTTCAGAGAGGGTGAAGCAGAGATGAACTTTCTGGTTTAGTCTTTCATGCTGCTACCTGGTAGACTGGCACTGACTGACATATAGGTTCCCCAGTACACATAGGGTATACTCTGTTTCCTGTGGAATGGGGCCAAGGATCCACAGTGGGAGCTTTTGGAAGGGCTTGTGGGAGGGACCTCAAGGATGCCAGGAATGTCTCCTAGTGTTTTTATAGCTGTGTTTTCTTGATTTGATACTGGCTCAGTTACTATAACCCTTCAACCTTTTTTTTTTTTTTTTTTTTTTTTTTGCATTTTCAAGAATATGGCTTTGCCAGTTTTTTAGTTATTCAGAGATTCTGTAGGTAAACAGCACTCCCGTAGTGTTATCATCATGGTTAACTGGAAGTCCTTCATTTTAATAGCTACTCTGAAATTGGCTATATATTTCATAGCAAATCAGAGTAACAAGCCATTTAAAGTTGCAGGTACTTATTTAAACAAGGTGATATAGAATGGGCTTAAGTAGAGCTACCCTAATTTATTCAGTGTCTGTGTCTTTACTGATATATACAACTGTTTTTTTCAGTCATTCAATACTTAATTTGATTATTTGTCAAAAATCTCGTGTGCTTTTTAATACTCAGGACAATTTTTAGTGAAGGATAATACCAGTGAAATGATACACAATTTTTGTCTATTTTAATTAGGTTATTGGCTGTAAGTAATACCTAAAATATACTTTTCCAGCTTCACTATTTTTGCTTTTCATATTCATGGTATATTTTCATTTAAAATTCTTAATTTATTGTCAGATTAAAAGGAAAGGAGGAACAAATCAATACCATGAAGGCTGATTTGGAAGAGAAGGAGAAGGACCTAGCTAATAGAGGGAAATGGTTACAGGTAAGAAGTTAAAAACAAAAGTAAAGAACACCTTTTTGATACTTGAATAACAATTAAAGCATACACCTACTGTTTTTAAGGATCTTCAAGAAGAAAATATATCTTTAAAAGCTGATGTTCCAGAGGTAGCACGACATAACTTGAAAGAGGTATAGTAAAAAGAAATTATAAACCTTATGTAAGGAATGAGAAATTTTTAGTTTACTGAATTAGAAAGTGAAGTAAATACATTCTCTTGAGTTTACCATAAAAATCATGTTGTACCATAGATTTTTAAATGTTTTAACAAGTTTTAATCTTGTTAGGTCAAAGTTACTGCATGATTTGTCAGTCTCAGCCTAAAAACATTTCCTTACCCTTCTGTTTTCAGATGAACTCTTAAGTTTATCCTTAACTGTCTGTGTTTAACTGATAAATTTATCTCTAATTCTTTAAGAAACAAATATCATAGATTAATAGAGTAGATTAATAAAGAAAACTATTCTATTTTTCTTTTAGAAATGATTCAATGTTTGTTTTTACTCCAGATAATTATTTTATTGGTTGATGATATTCTGTGTTTTGTACTATTTGGTCCTTTTGATGTAGAATTGAATATGTGCGTCTGTTTTATAGGCATGTTCAACATCAAGATTTGATGAACTTGAAACTGTGTAAGTATATTTTTAGTCAGCATTTTCAACAGGAACTTCTCATTACTCGCCAAAGTGTGTTTGAATATTATGACAGGTTTCTTCCAAGTCATTAACTTTCAGATACCTGGAGGCCCTTGGAGACTATCCTTTCCAAACCCATCAAACCCATTTTCTTAAATATTCTTATATAGAGAGTATATTTATTTAAGTTTAATTGTTTAACAAAGTATGCAATTTTGATAGTTTAAAGTTATTTCAAATTAAAATATTTTAGTACTGAAAGAATAAAATGAAAAAAAAAAAAGAATAAAATGAACATATTTGAATTAACCATAAGATAATTTTAGCCAAAATCTTGATAATGAATATTGACTGTTTTTCTATAATTATAACTTGCTTATTGGGAAATCTGAACCTCATCTTATTGACCCCCTACAGAATTCATTTTAAGGGCTTTTGCTTTGATATGACATCAGTCTTTACTGATGTTTGTTTTAAGAAGTGGCCCTTTAAAACTGTGTATTTAAAAGGAAGATACTGCAGGTGTTATGTCAGTGTTTTAAGACAAGGGAATAATGTCTTTATTTTTGGCATGGGGTTTGCTCATTTGTACAACTAATTTTTATCTGAGGGCATTGTGTAGCCCCCCCCCCCCCCCATTTGCTTATAGAAACTTTAGAGGCACATTTGTGGTCTGTTTTTTGTAGATATATGGTCATTAGAGTGTGGAATCTTAGGCTTATGTCTATCCCACATTTCCTTTGCACCTTTTTTTTTTAATTTTTTTTTTTTTTACAATTTTTAACCTTACTCTTTATGTGTGTGCTTTGTCATTTTTCATGTAGATATATAAGCATCTTGAATTTTTTTTCTAGCTAAAGATGGGATAAAAATAGTGTTCAACACGGAAAGTATTTGAGAGTCCATTATGTATCCACTGGCATTATGCTTTGCATGGGGATGGATACTGAAATGGATAAGTCAGGTTCCTGCTCTGAGGAAATAGGTAGTTGAACAGATCATTTTAATAATGTTGAGTGTTATGCTATATAGGTCTATTGCATAGGATGCCAAGGGCAATTGGGTTTCACTTGGGCTAAATATAGTAAGATGTAGATCTAGGTTGGGTAAGAGAGAACTAGATTAAATTGTTTGTAGCACCTCTTCGGCACAGGGGTTGGGCATATTGTAATTTTCATTGTCACCTAATTATAGCTAGCTTCTCAGGAGTAAAAACTCACTTATTTTCACTTTTTTTTAATAAGGAGTTGATGAAATACAGTTTGCTCTTAGCTTTTATTTTAGATTTTTTTTCCTAGCTCAAGCCACACTTGCTGAAGAAATGTTAAGTATGAAATAAGCTGAAGCAGTTTTAGGATGTACTTGAGTTTGAGTTCAGTGATCTTGAAAATATTGTCTTTTAAACCAAATTTGTAAGTTGGTGTACATGGGGGGAAAGATATGTGGGTATTGTTTTTTCCATTTTTTCTTAAGAATGATATTGGCATCTGGTTGCCTTTGTTAATGTATACAACTAAATATAAGGTCTTTTAAAAAAAATTCTAGGTTGAAAGAAAAGGAAAATGAAATGAAGAGGGTAGAAGCTATGCTAAAGGAGAGGGAGAGTGATCTTTCTAGCAAAGCAAAGCTTTTACAGGTGAATATGATACTTAACATTAATTGTCATGTGAATTACTGTCTTTGCATCTTTTTTTTCAAGTTAATGACTCCAAAGGAAATAGAATATAAAGTGAGTCTCCTTCCTGCCCAGATACTGTCTCATTTGTCATAGATAACTACTATCAATTGCTTGTAATCTTTTGAGAAAATGCCCATGCATAAAATGCATGCATCTATATGTATGTACATATATATACTTATTTATTTATTTTATAAGCATAGTATATTTATGCATACTTTTGTAGTTTGCCCCCCAAGGTGTTTTTGAGATCTTTCCATATAAGCATGTCTACTCTAACTTTTAATGGCTTCATGGTTTTCAATTGTATGGTTTTGTCATCATTTACATAACCAATCCTTTTGAAGGATGCCCAGATTGTTTAGAGTTGTTTTTCCTGTTACAAACAGTGCTTTGGTGAATATCTTTTGCACAAATATTTTGAATAGTTTTGTGAGTATATTTGCCTTATAAGTTCCTTGAAAGAAAATTTCTGGGTCAAAGGCTTATGCAAGTTCTTTTTTTTGGTGGGGGGGGGCATGGACAGGTAGGAAAGTGGTGAGAGATAATTGTTTTTAAATAAAAAATCAGTATCTCCTTCATGTATGTGTTAGCAAAAGTACTTATGGGGGGGGGGTGGTAAATAAATAAAATAAATCTTAAAAAAAAAAAAAGTTCTTACAAAACAAGGATTTGAAAAGATACCAAATTTGCAGGTGCCTATGATTTGTGGTACTAGTCTTGATAGCATTTCATACTTCAAGGGTTGATTCTGTCACATTCCATCTCTCTCCCAAGTAGGTTTTTTATTTTGTTAGATGATGTTAAATTGCCTTCCAAGAGTGTTTTTACCAATTTATTTTCCCACCAACAGAAGGCTATTTTACTTCATTCTCTCCAAAACTGACAAAGGTGAAAATATTTGAATTATACTTGAAAGATGGTAGGATTGTTTTAATTTGTGTTCAATAGTGAGAGAAGTTAATCACACTTCATTTATTTAAGCCATTTGTATAGGAACTGCCCTTTCATCTTTTCCCACAGTTTTCCTTAGGCTTGGCTTTTTCTTAATAATTTAAAAGATTCCTGTTTTATAATAAGGGAAATTAAGCTTTTTTTCATTATGTGAGGTGGTTTGTTTTCCTTGGTTTTTCTTTTGATTTCATTTGAATTTTTCCCCCCTCTTTTGGAAGTGTAGAACTTTTATGTACTCAAATATCAGTAATTTAAGTCTTGGGAAGAAAGATGTCTCCCTCTGTAGAATAATAAGATATATTTCACATTTTCTTCTAATACATAATTTTTTTTAGAGTTTTATTCAAATGTAATTTATTTGAGTAAGTTGTGAGAATAACATTCTAAACTTTGAACAAAAAAACGCCTAACCACTTTTTATCCATCATCTGAATGCAGTTCAGCAACCCTGGGGCACATGTGGCAGAGTCTAGAGACACTTTGGTTTTCCCACCTGGGAAGGGATGCTCTTGGCTTCTAGTAGGTTAAGGTCAGGGATAATGCTAAATATCCTACAATACAAAGAACTGTTTAGCCCAAAATGGCATCAGTATTGAGGTTGAGAAACCTTGCCCTGCTGATTGGAAATGTCACGCTGTACCAAGTTACTAAAGGTATTTGGGTCTATTTCTTGATCCTATATTGTCGCATTAATACATGCCTTTTCCCAAGCAAATACCAATTACTTCAGTTTTATAATGTTTTAATATATTATAGAGCTATACTCTTAAAATTATTATAATTTTGGAATTTTCCTAGCTTGTCTGATAGGTTTCAAAAGTTTATATGGAAAATAAAAATCTTTATTCAGGTATTCATGTTGAATTTTTCTTTAAATAGGAAGTACAAGATGAAAACAAATTGTTTAAATCCCAAATTGAGCATCTTAAGCAATTAAACTGCCAACCGGTAGGTACTTTTTAATATCTTTTTATTTATATGGTAAAAAATTATATAACCAGTGACTATATCTGTTCTTGCCATTTTTATCTTTTGATTGAGAATATAGTGTCCTTTTACTTATAACTATTTATAGAATTTCCTAAAAGGCAAAGCAATTTGCTTTGTTATATCCAAGATAAAATAATCTACAATTTATAAAATACACACAAATAAAATTATCTGTATTCCAGATCTGTTTCTTATCTATGTATGTGTTTTCTAATACTCTAGAATGCTTTTCTTAGCAAGCCAGTTAAAATCCTACAGAGGACCATTTAGACATCGTGTATACCCTACTTCCTCTATTTCTAGACGAAATATCAGTATTTGGAGAGAAATTAAGAAATGTGTAATATTATAAATAATAGTTTACCACTATATAAAATACTTTTTAAAAACCTACAGTTCTGCTTAGTGATAGTTAAATAAAAATGTGTGTTTAAAGATGTTACCAAAATATCCTTTAAACTAATTTGTTGTTTATCACCATATGGATAAACCAGAAAATTCATTGAGTGACAAAAGAAGCAGAGGCCTTGTTGAAAAACTTATAATAATGTATTTTGGAGGATTGTATTCATGAAGGAATTAATGAGAAACCATACCTGAAGGGCCATATACCTTTACATGTATGACATTAACTTTTTGTCATGAGAATTTTTCCTATTTTTTTTTTTTTTGTATCATTTTGAATTATGGGAGCTTACAACTTTTTATGTAGTCAATTATGGGTTGTACAGTATGAAAATTTAAGGTATGACTCATTGCTTTGCACATAGTAGGAAATTGGTAAATACTGGTTAAATGAAGAATTAAGTGTGTGTTGACAATGAAGATTGACTTTAGCACTTAGTATATCTTATATGTTTGCTCATCTTTTTATTAAAATCACTTGGCTGAAGTCAAGGTGATTGGCATATGGAATGTATTCTTCTCTTTCTGTGTTAATTTATATCTGTGTTAATATATATCTGAAAAACAGCTATAATTTTTAAAAAAAACTTCTAGAAATCTTTGCCTTGAAATTACATTTGATTCTTTTAATAGGCATCTTCTTTTCCTCCTCATGAAGAACTGTTAAAAGTGTAAGTAACAAGTTTGAGTCACATTTTGGGAAGTGTTTTAGTGTGCTATACAATTCTCAGATAAGCAATTTGATGTAACTGCAAATGGCACCTAATCTATTTGGGTATGTTGAACTGCAGGTCAATAGAGCTTAACTGTGCCTTTGGCTGAGCTAAAGCTCTTTTTCTTTTTTCTTTTCTTTCCTTTCCCTTTCCTTTCCCTTTCCTTTCCCTTTCCTTTCCCTTTCCTTTCCCTTTCCTTTCCTGTATTTATATGTCTTTGCATATTTTATGGAGAGAAATACTTGATTTTTTTTTTAAAGGCATTCAGAAGATGTTCAGTCAAATTAAACTGTACTTTGAAGGCTTTACTAAATTATCTTAAATTATTTCACTTATCCTAATGAGTGTTCTCTCTTCCTAGTATCATTCTGGAATTGAAGGCTACAAATTTTTGTTTAGCTTCTGTAATTTTGATTGCTCTTTTCAAAAAAGGCATTTTTGTTATTGTTAAAGCATTCTTTTTTGGTAAGCCTGTGTTTTTCTCTAAGAAGCTACATTTAAGGTCAGTTTGGATCAGTTAGTATATTTCAACATGTTTAAAGTCAACCACATTAAGTATATTTGGTGATACAGGTAAACTAACTGTCCTTTTATTTACAAAGTTGGTGATTTCCTTGGTTAAAATTATTTATGTTAAATTGGGTCTAGAGTTTTACCATAGGGTAGAGGTTGGCACACTTTTTCTGTAAAGGGCCTGATAGCAGATATTTTAGGTTTTGTGGGCCACACCTCTGTTGCATATTTTACTCCTCTCTCTTTTTTTTTTTAAACCATTTTAAAATGTAAAAACAGTTCTTAGCTTTGAGGGCCATACAAAAAACAGGTGACTTGTGAATCTCTGCCATTGCTTTCTGCAGTTGGGGAAATAACTAACTCATTAGACTAGACTATAAAAACTTGAATCCTGGGACTGCTATGAAAATAAAAGAAACCTACCTCACTTTGTTATACTTTTGTTTTAGTCAGCCACTTTAAGTCATAACTTATTTCTTTGCCTTCTGGAATAAAAATCATATATTTAAGGGAGTGCATCCACATCACTTCACTGCTGAAAATAACTACTGCAACTGACTGAAGTAAAATAGAAGTAACTACAACTGTAACAGTTCACATGTTCATGAGCATGTGATGGGCTTTCTATGGTAATAGCTAATATCCAAGTATATAAAGAATTTGCCTATTTAATTATTGCATTTTTCAAAGTGTATTGCTGTTTATTTTGTAATAACAAATGTTGATATGTACGTTTCTAAATTGCAATTACTACCTGAAACTCTTGCTATATGCAATAATGTTCTGGTTTAGAATTTCAGAAAGAGACAGAGAAATAACTGATCTTCAGATTGAGTTAGAGTCTTTGAAGGATGCTGTTGAACACCAGAGGAAGAAAAATAATGTAAGCAAATATTTGTTAGAATGAAACTTTTCTTGTTACTACTTCAATATTGAATTATCACAGTATAGGATTTTTTTTTTTTTTTTTTTTTTGAAGTTACTGGTTCTTTAAATTTTTTCATCTTTGTAGGAAAGTGCTATTGTTTTCTCTATGTAGCTTTTTTGTGTGGGGGGTGATGGTAATTGGGGTAATTATTTTATTGGAGAGCAGGGCATTTTTTTTTAAACGAATAAAGTGAAAAGACCAACTCTTACACTTATAAGTATCATTTTAAATACTGAAGTTATAATTATTATAGCTCTAAATATTTTTATTAAAAATTCAACTGAAAAACTTTCTGTTGAATTTTTATTTGGAAAAAGAATTCTTTCAACTCAGCATTTTAAAATCAAAGGTATTTCCTCGTATTTTAGTTAAGCTAGCCTTTTTATAAAGTAGAAGTAATGCTAGTGTTCAAACCTAGTTTGCTCAATTAAATCTTTCAGAGCCTTCTAGGACTTCCTTTTTTTTTTTTTTTAACTGAGATGTTCAAATTTGATAGTGTGTGTCAGAGGCCTTAGAATCGGAATACATTTATGTTAAAGTAGGAAGGGATAGTGCGTTAAAAATATAAATCCTAATACTTTTAGTGAATAGGCAAATGGTTAATTTCAGTGGATCTCTTAAACATTCTCTCTGACCAGAAAGTAAAACCTATAACAAAAATCTAAGCATTCTTGGTAGAGGAGTTTTTGCATTAAAAAATACACTTGCTAAGACTTGAACAAGACTAAAATGCTATTGAAATCTAATGGAGTATTGATAATGAATAGATTGTTTTCTAATGAGTTTAAATTTTCAAAACTTGTGTTAATTTGTTAATTTAACAAGTTGGCATTTTCTTGCACCCAAGTTTGTCAAAATTAGGTATATGAATTGCCTTTTTGTGTGCTTGTGTAACATTACTAACAGGATTGCTTATTCACAAAACTTAGGTGAATTTGTCAGTACACTGCTAACATCTTAATTTTGTTTTATAATTGGGATCCTGGGATAAGGAGTACATGATAACGGCTGTCTAATATAGCAGCAGCTCTGAAGGCATTTAAGTGTGGTGAAAAGTGCTAGGACAGTGGAGGCTGGCAGATTGCCGGGTCAAAGTTCTGCTACTTTATTTGCTGTGTATGCTTGGCCATATTTCTGAACCTACCTGGGCCATGATTCTTCTCATCTATAAAAAGTGAATAAATATTTCATAGGATTGTTGTGAGGATTAAGGAGAATTTATGTGATACACCATGTACAGAGTTTGGCAATAAAGCATTCAGCAAATGGTGATTATTGACTTTTTAGTTTTTGGGTTTTTTGTATGTGTGTTTTTATCTATTTGCATTTCTCTGAAGACTGAAATGTATTTATATTTGTTAATGAAATGCTGTTAGCATCTAGATCTTTCAGAGCTCAGTTTCTAACGACTTCTGTTTCTCCCCTAAGAGAATGTTTTATAGCATTCAGGCATCCCCATTTGCCTTAATCAACTAGCTCATATGATTCATGTCAGGTTGTTTTATGGCATACACATTTGACCATGCCAAGAAAGATACAGAAGCTCAGTGAGTTACTGTGTTATTCCTAGGTGGACTTGAAATATGTTAATTTTATTAAAACCTATTTAGAAGGAAAAAATATCATGGTGCAGTAGAAGGTCCCACAAAATGATATTGGGCCTTGTTTAAAAATCATGTGTAAAGCTTTTTTGCTATATTTGTGTGCTAACTCTGTTCTTAATCCTTACTGTTCCATGCACTTAAAATCATATTTGTAATCTGGATTTGTCTGTCTGCTTTTGGATGCTTTCCTTGTCATATGTGCACAGTAATTACTTTAAAATTTTCATATTTGACATGTATACTAAAACATGGAAAGTGGGCATCTTTATTTTCTCATTCAAGCTTCTAAACATTGCTTTATTTTTTGCTAATAAACATATTTCCCATTGAAATAATTTTGCAGTAACGAGCATTTAAATGCAGTGCAAAACACTAATGAAGTAAAAACAAAATCTTTCAAAAATGGATAAACTGAAATCATTCTTTCTAAAAATGATTAGGACCTTCGGGAGAAAAACTGGGAAGCCATGGAAGCATTGGCATCAACTGAAAAAATGCTGCAGGACAAAGTGAACAAGACTTCCAAGGTTGTAATGCTAACTCCTAGAAACAATCCATTGAACAGAGAAAATCTGCAGCTTGTCTTAAAATCAGACTAAAGCATTTAATTTTACTGCAATTTAAATATAAAATCTCCTTATCATCCACCTTTATCATATCTATAATCTCTGCTTTTTCTCATCTACTCCTTGAAGCTTTAATTTTGGGCATGCTGATTTGTTGTGATTATGTAATCATTTAAGGTTTGGCGAGCACTGATTTAACCTGAAGAATTTCGGAAGACCTATGCTACATATGTAAGCTCTTGTCACTGTGCCTGTTAGGTTGGTTGAGAAAGAATTTTGTTAAACCAATAAGGCCTAACTAAATTAACAAACATACTTAAATACCTAACGTGTATCTATGATATATAGTGTACTCTCCTAGGTTCTTTGGGACACACCAAGAAGATTCAAACAAAGTAGAAAATATAAAAGTCATAAGAAATACAAAGAAGAGATTGATCATGGATGTGTTATTAGAGACGGTTCCTTAGAAAGGGAGGTGGAACTGAACTTTAGTGTTTGAAGCAGCTGGACGGTAATGGCACATGTATTAATATTTAGCATGGCATATACTATTATCATGGGTAATTTTGTTGACCATAGTATGTAAAGTACTCCTGAAGCATATATCCCTCTCAGTCTTCAAAACAATGAAGGATATTCTCCCTGGGCTCAAGTTGTTCCAAGGGTATGAAGATTTTCAGTGAATTATAATTGAAAGAAAGGTGTGTGCCATTTACATATTTTGAAAATTCCCACCAAGAATAATTGTAGAACAGGAGTATCGAATTTGGCTGCTGGTTTAATGAAACAAAAAACCTATGTGATTCAGTTTGGTATTTTAAAAGTATTTTGTAGGCAAAGGTAAACTACTGAATTTTCAATGCAAATCTTAGTGAAATTTGAAGGACATTTTTAGCGGAATATTCTTATAAAATTTTTTCTATCAAGTACATCTTTGTAAGTATATTTCCTTTAATGTAGTGGATTTGTATTTATTTAATACCTACTCATTTGTACACTAATCTTCACTAAAATCCAAATTTGAGACAGCTGGCAGGGCCAGAGAAATCTAGGGGGAGGCGGGGGATATCTAAGGCTAAGATAGGACATGATTGTTTCTTTGTGAGTGGTTGGAGTTGCACAGTCATTGTGTCAGCAGTGAAGGTATTTGTTTTTTTTTTATTGAGAACTTTATATTTCACTGTTAACAGCTACCTTTTAGCTTTCATTTAATCAGTAAGAGTTTAACTTGTAGGTGCTAATCTCTTATATCGTATCATTCCTATAAGAAGCTGTATGTTGCCTGCTGTAGGCCCTCTTGCATATTATGATTCCTAAAGAAAGCTAGAATTTCTCTACATTTCAAAACTCATTACCAGTGTATGATGGCTTCTTGCATAGCTAATGAGCTACAGAGAATAGAATTTGCAGTCTTCTGTATTCCAATGGAATTTAGCTAGCCCTCCAATAAGCATAGATGTAGAGCAATGTTGACTCACCTGATGCCTATGTAAAATACTTCTAGTATTTCAGAGGATAGAAATATGTCAGACTTGACTTATCTAGAATGTAACAAAGAACAACAGTTTTTCCAGGATTATTTTTAAAGTAGTAAATATTCTTGAGGAGCTGCTGTAAATGACATGGTCACATGAAAGGTACTTCTTAAAGATAGTAAGGGAATTAATTATAATAAAGCTGCTGCCAATATTTGGTCTTTTCTGGGGTTAAAGTGGAATGGAAATTGCTATACTTACCCAAACTATTATGTCAAGTGTAAACTTTCCAGCTAAAATTGTGTTAAGATAGAATAAAATAACTCTTCATCCTTGTGGCTCTTGATTATGAGTTAGACACTTTTTCCCTTGGCTAGTTTTTTCAAAAAGTTTCCACCGTCTGCCTTTTCTTAACTGATTTTCTTTAAAGACTGTTCTACTACTTTTATGGTCAGATGACAAAAATGACGTTTTAACTGCCTCTGAAATAGCAGTTAATTATTTTCCTTTAATGAGCATACCTTATTTTATGTAGTAGGCGTATTTCTGATAAATAGTGGATTTTATTTAATTATTGAAAATACACCATTAAAACTTCCATTTAAAAAATCTTGCCACTGGTCCTTAATAAAGTAAGTTTTGTGTGTATAGAATAAAAGTAACTTCTAGCATTTTGTAAATTGTGATTTGTATGTGATTGGATTTGCTTAAATTGAAGTGTGTGCATTTTAAAATCAGTAATAGATTTTAAAGATCATATGTAGAGAGTGGGGCAGAGATAGGTTTGAAATCTTGCTAGCTTGCTTGCATCTTGCTGCCTTTTGAACTTCACAAGTATTGTTTTGAGACAGTTTTCTTGGCTTGGTTTAGATGTGTTTTTTCAGTTATTATTTTTTTTAATCTTGTAAAGATAGTGTGACTATTAGATTTTTTTTTTGCATGTGATCAAGTCATTACCCTAATTTTGACAAACCACGGTTTTGAATTTGTAATTAATATACATTAGACTTGGATTTAAAATCACCAAATTTAGATATATATATAAATTTACAGCTGTCAGAGTCCACACTGTACAAGTGTCAAAATTAGTCTTCTTGATACTTGACATTAGTCAAATAGTATGCCGTCAGTTTTTCCTCTTTCCTCTTTTTTCCCATGTGTGCCACCCAACAACATTTAATAGTCCTTTTTTTGTTTGTTTAGCTTTAATAGCTCCACTTGACTTTGAAGGTAGAAATATTGAAAATTGTCATTTTAATCCCTATGGTATTATAGTCTACCAGGTATACATTTTATATAGAGATATTTGCCAGCCAAAAAGCCTCAGTTATATTAATGAGCTGTATATTTTTAATACATGGAGTTTAGAGTTTTAACTATAGGAAGTGCCTTTTAAAAAAACAAATGATTGATTTCTGGAGGGGCAAACACCAAGGAAAATGTCCATATTATCAGATATTGCCTTAGCTTGATTTACCATAAAACATGATTTGTTATTCACGATGCTTTAGAGATTTTGCAGATTTTTTCTTATGAAAGCATTTTGATACCTTAAAATGGGAAATTTTAACATTTGTCATTATTAAAATGATTTTTAAAAAATACTGTCTTTTTTACTCCCTTAGAACTTAATAGATTGTAGCTCCACCCCACCCCCTCAACTCTGTAATACTGTAAGTTTGATTTGGTTTATCTTCTGCTTTAGGAAAGACAACAACATTTGGAAGCTTTTGAGTTGGAAGCTAAAGAAGTTCTGAAAAAATTATTTCCAAAGGTGTCTGTCCCTTCTAATTTGGTAAGACTTAATTTTTTTTCTTTTTCCCCCCATGGCATCTAATCATCATTCAAGGAAGTTGTGAATAAGCAGCAAGCATTTTCACTTGGTTTTGATAGTTTGTTCTTGTCATCTATTAACTTTTTAAAGCAACAATCTTGAAGATAATATAGAGCAACTTGATTTACTTGAGATTGTGTGTTTTAAGTGGGAGCGGAAAGTTACTTTGGTTCAGAGAATGAATACAATAAATATTTGAGGGCAGATTATTTTGAAGGAAATCAGGGTATCTTCTGTAAATATTTCAATTTGTATTTCTAAAAGATATGGATTCCAATAGGAAAAATACCCAAAATACTATTTTTACATTAGAAAATATCAATACATGGGGTCAGATGTGGCTCAAATGGTTGGGCATCCGTCTTCCGTATGGAGGGACCTAGGTTCGATCCCTGGGAGCTCCCAGTAAAAACAAAACAACAAAACAACAAAAAACAAAACAAAAGATAACAGTACAGCTTTAGTAATCTCAAATACCTAGTCAATGTTGTCATTTTTCAGTTATCATATAAATCATGTATTTTATTTTAATAACTATATTACAGTTTGCTTTAATCAGGATCAAATAAGGTCAATATGTTATAATTGGTTTAGGATGCTTTTCAGGTCTTTCTTATTCCACAGGTTCCCCGTCTACATTTCCCTATCTTTTCTTTATTATTGTTTTTTAACCTGATAGTTTCCTACAGTCTGGATGTAGCTGGTTGAATCCCTGTGGGGCTGGCATATTCTTCTGTCTTTTGTGTGTCCTATAAATTGGTAGTTGGATCTAGAGGCTTGATCAGAGTCAGGCTCAAAAATATTTGGGGGCTGATGGAGGGTGGGAAGGTATAGAGAGGGAGGAGAACAAGGCAGTGTTGTGCATTTCCATCAGGTGATACATAATGCCTACTTGTCTCTCTTTGGCCAGCTGGGGCTTGTTTAGGCTGTCTACTGAATCCTTTTGACACAACACTGCTAAACTTTGGTAGCTTCTTTGCTTTGTGGTATGCCAAGATGCTTTTATTTATCTTATATATTTCCTGCCCCAGATTTGGAATCAGGCATTTCTCCAAGGAGCTCTGGTTCCTCTTAGTGGGTGCTAGGGGTGGTATATGTCTTTTTAAAGTAAATTTAATCGTCTGTTCTGTGTAGTCTAGCTTGAACTACTTGTTCTGATAGACTATATATAGAAGTAGTTTTTTTGTAACTGTTGAGGATACATTCAGGTTTGATCAGGTTGGTATATATCTGCCACTTTAGTTGAACTAATGAAATATCTTGCACTTGGTAAATATATGGATATACTACTAGTTCTAGTTTTGTTCTTACATTTAACTAAAAGAAGAGGTTCCTATTATATTTTCTCTTTTTTTCCCTTTGTGGGCCTAATCTGTTTTTGTTTTCACTTTTTATTTTAATAATTTAATGGAAATAATATTTGGGCAATTGGTGGTATTTTATGAGCCAAGAGGGTTGATGATTTATAATTTCTATTCTTCAAAGATTGTGTAAGTTCACTAGTAGTAAAGACCATTTTAATAAAACAGTTTTATTCTTGGCAGCAATAGTAACTACCCCAAACAAGCAAATATTTTTTGACACTATAAATATACATAAATCACCAAAAGATATGGGAGATACTATTTAGCTTTTGTTGACTATTTCTACATGTAGTCTCTATATAAGCAATGTGTTGAGCTTTCTATGTGCTACTTAGAGTCTAGCTTTATGGGTTTTTAAAAGATGTGAAGGATAATATATTTGCCATCTAAGGTAAAGCAGTAAGATTCATTAATATTGAGATGAGTTAATATAATTGGCAGGCATAAAAGGGCTTCTATAAGTGAGCGAAAAAAGTAAAGCTTTTAGTTTATTTTTTTAGTGAGAAAAATCACCATAGGAGAGACCTAAACTATATGACCTGGAGGGAGGTTTACAGATTTTAAGCAATTAAATCAGTTTTTCAACTGATTTTGACTTATATTGATTCTCAATATTTGAAGTGTTAAGTAACGCTTTAATAGTATAAATTTAGTCTTGGTTCACATTTATAATGTGAGAATGTAATTTTTAAACTTTTTTTTGACTAACAAATTTGATATTAAGGTTTGATACTATATGGTCATCTCGGCATCAAATTTTGTTTTTTCTTATTTGATAGTTTATAGAGAATCCTGATTCAGCCACTTAAAGTAAAATTTAAAATCATAGCAATTAATAGGAATTTCATGTTTTTTTTTTCTTGGATTAAACTAATCCAAAGACTTTAAAGAATAGGAGGCAATTTGATTTAAAGTATGTTATAAACATTCCTTATCAAAATTTAAAATTTAGACAAGAAGTATTAAAAATTAGAATAATTTATTCTGAAATTTAGAATAAGGGCTAAAACTACGGTATTTGCATTTTGTTGGCATCAGTTAATCTGGCAGCACAAATTGAATTTTTGCTGGGTTTAAGCAAGTAAAAATGCTCGAGTGTCCATACCACTTCTCATTGTGATTTTAAAAATATACTTCATAATACATATCTCATAATTTGAATGAAATATTTTCAGAATTCCTGGAGCACCTTCATATTATCTGAAATCCTTGAATAGAACATCTTCATTTGAACTTTCTGAATGTTCTACTCAGATGTTTAGTTTTTGCTAACTATTTTACTTGAAAAAAAGTTTTGAATATTACTCATTCTGGGTTTTCTGGGTTTTTATAATTGAATTTATTAGTAATGGGGCTAGTAAGTGGTAGAGGCTGGATTTGAACCCAGGTCTTTGCCTACAAGTCCAGGATTCATTTGCAGATATTCTTGGTCAGGATAAAGAATTTATTTGGATGGTAGCACTAATATAAACTTTCCAGTGCATATGTTGATATGCTTGATAGTGTCCCACAGGTTCCTTAGGCTCTACTCACTTTTCTTCTTTCCTCTTTCTGCTCCACAGACTATATGATTTTAGTTTCTTGTCTTCAAGTTCACTGATTCTTTCTTCTGCCACCTCCAATCTGCTATTGAATTCTCCCAGGGAATTTTTAATTTCTGTTTCTATGGTCTTCAGCTCTGTTTTGTTCTTTTTTTTTTTTTTTAATAATTTTCATCTTTCTGTTTATTTTCTTTTTGTGTTTGTGTTCATCTATTGTTTTTCTGATTCCCTTTAGTTTTTAGTCCATGTTTCCCTTTAGCTCTTCATGTATGTTTAGGATCATTCTTTCAAAAATCTGTCTGGTATGTCCCAGGTCTGTTCCTCTTCATCTATGGTTTCTAATACTTTAATCTGTTCCTTTACATCAGCCATTGCTTTCTTTGTATGTTTTGTAATCTTTTCTTGAAACCTGGATATTTTGATATTTTGATGTGTTATTGCTAGAATTTAGATTCTGAGGTATCTTAGGAACGTTTCCTCATGGTCTTGGGCACTGCACTGTATGTACTGTAGCCACCAATCTTTTGCCTCAGGCAACCACAACTTAGCTCTCATAGTTCTGTACTAGAGTTCCATGAGCTGAGACAGTGAGCCTGTGGGGAATATCCTGGTTTACTCCATCAGGCTGCCACCAGTCAGATTGTGCCATATGTGGTCCCATTATGTTCATGAGGGTTACTCTGTTCCCTTTGTAACTGGGACCAGGAACCCACACTGGGACTATGGGCTGGCTCTTTGTTGAGCTGGTGAGGGGGTAGAGGAGAGACCAACCAGAGAACCATGAGAATCAGAAGCTTTTAAGTAGTCTTTTTCTTGATTCAGCACACACACTGTTTCTCCTAGCCTTTAAGTGTTCTCTGGAGCTTTGAGGAAGATGCTTCTGCCAGTTCTTGCTGGTTATTCAAAGCTTCTGTGGGGAAACAGAACTCTGAAGCTTCTTACTTCCCCATCTTGATTGGGGCTGCACTCCCATATAGGTATATTTTTAGTGTTTATTTTTAAGATTGGATTATGTCCAAGTTATGCAACAGTTATATTCTGCTTTGAAATTTTCAGAGGGGTGATGTTTGTGTATGTAGGTTTCATTTATAGTCTTCTAATTTGGTTATTTAAAATATTTTCACTTAAGGTATTTTTAGAAATTGATTAATTTGACTTTTCTCTTCCCCCCCACCCCCCGCCCCCCCAGAGTTATAGTGAATGGTTGTGTGGATTTGAAAAGAAGGCAAAGGAATGTATGGCTGAAACGTCAGATTCAGAGGAGGTTAAGGTTAGTTCAAGAAGTGACAAATCTGTGTTTTAGCCAAACATGGGAAAAAAAGAAGTGAATCAGGATTTGTCTTTATGAACTTGGGAAAGATAAAGAATGAAATATGAGTAGAATAATAATATTTTGAAATAGTTTAAAAAGGTGGTTTCATGTCGTGTAAATTTTAGTGAAAATAAGTCTTCCTTACATTTGATTTTTGTCCAAATCTAATGTTTGCCATTTATTTAACTCTTAATAATTTCTGATCTGTATATGCAATTATCCGTTATTCTCTTTTTAGCCTTAACTTAAAAAGTTAGGAACAGGTGAGGTAGATTGGTAGAAAATGATTGGATTGCTGATAACCCCAAAATATATCATTAGGATTGTTCAAAAACAGAAACAGGATGGGTTTTTGTCCTTGACTACTGAGATTTGGGAGATTTTTATTTTTTCCATGTCAGTGAGATGAATAGGAATCCCATTCCCATGCACATAGCGTAGACATTATGGTCTTAATAAGTGGGTCTGCTTTTGTTTTTTACCATCTAGCTAAAGAATGACAAACCTATTTATTATATTTTATAATAAGCATACTTAAAGAGTTTTATTAGCAAAATCCAAATGCAAAGGTCATTGAACTTCACTGCTATTTAGGAAAGTTGAAATGTAATGTTTTATTATAAACTGAAACCATTATCATAACAGTACCATTAAGTACTGAAACAAACTTGTATAGAACTTTCTGATAAAATTAGAAAATTTTGCTTTATTTTATTCTTTGCAGGTTCTAGAGCATAAGTTGAAAGAAGCCGAAGAAATGCACACGTTGTTACAGCTAGAATGTGAAAAATATAAGTCCGTCCTTGCAGAAACAGTAGGAAATGATTTTTTTTTTAAGATTTATTTTTTATTTATTACATATCCCCCCTTTCTGCTTGTTCTTGCTGTGTTCATTTTTGCATTCTTTTGTGTCTGCTTGTCTCCCCCTGCTGTGGTGACCCGCCGAGTCAGCTCACTGCGCAGCGGCCTGCCTGCCCACGGTGGCTCGCCTTCTCAAGGCGGTCTGCCCGCTCGAGGAGGCCCCGGGTTTGGTTCCTCCTATGTGGTAAACCGGCGCCCTACCAGTTGGGCTACAGCCGTCCCCGGAAATTATTTTTAATCTACATATTGGGCTTTCTTTTAAATCATTAACTTATTCCTTAGTGGGTTAAAATAATTTATTTTGGCATTAGTATATGAATTTTTCAAAACAATTATATTTTTTTCTGTAGGAAGGAATTTTACAGAAGTTACAGAGAAGTGTAGAGCAAGAAGAAAATAAGTGGAAAGTTAAAGTTGATGAATCACAGAAGGCTATTAAACAGGTATTTAGAAAAAGAACTTAGATTAGTGGTTTTCACGAGTGGGCTGTGGACCAGCAGCATCAACATAATTTGGAAACTTGTGAGAAATACAAATTTCTTGGGTCCCATTCAGTATCTGAAACTATGTGGTGAGGCCCAGTGATCTGTTTAAACAAGCTCTCCAGTTGATGCTATAGTCACTCAAGTTTCAAAGCCACAGTTTTAGACTGTGACTGAAGAGTAATGATAAGAGTATGAAAACTATATTCAAAGGTATTTAAATGCTAGGAGATCACATAAGTAAAGAATTCTGTTTTCAAAATAAGCTTTAAAACAATTGATATTTGTGCATTCTTAAGCTTTTCTCCTACTTAACTTTGGTGTAGTAAAGAGTGCTATCTGTTGCTCACTTATTTTCCTGATCCAATCTGTGCAGAATTTAGATGGCTAATGGTACTTTTGTTAATGCATTTGGGGATTAAATATAGCTCATTATCACTTAATTAAAAATTAGGCACTTTTTGTTGGATTTAATATAATATACAAATAGAGTAGGTTTTGACCACAATTTAAATCAAATTGTATGTGACTATCTCATTTTTAAGGTCTTTTAAAATTCAGTATGACTTTTAAGTGTTATCTATTTCAAAACCTCTCAGGTGTCTAATTGAGAATTCTGCAAGGTAAAATCTTCTACATCTTTGGTGATTTACTTGATCATATAATTGTTCCACATTTCAGATGCAGTTGTCATGCACATCTTCAGAACAAGAGCTAGAGAGATTAAGAGAAGAAAGTAAACATACTGAAAATGTATGTTATTTGATCATTTTACTTGTAATTTCCCTTTAGCAGTAAGGGTTGTCTTAAGATCTGTGTTTTTAGATTTCCTTTATCTAATGATGTAGTTGTGCTTTTAAGAATATATATTGGGTAGTGTTTGAGATAATACAGTTTTATATTCATGTGATAATATTCCATTGTGGAGAAGCATTGTGAAAGAAAATCTGTAATGTTTATGTTAATTCTTCTTTCTTTGTTGCATTGCTAGCTGAGGAGAGAACGAGAACATTTGGAAATGGAACTAGAGAAGGCAGAAATTGAACGATCTACTTATGTTACGGAAGTCAGAGAGGTACATATAACAATTTTTTTCAGCCTTGCTTCTCCATTCAGATTAAATTTATAACAGTGATAACATATTTCAATATAAGTTGTTTGTGACAGAGCTTCCGTGTAGCATACAAAACATGGGATATCTTAAGGAGATCAATCTTAAACTCTAAACTTCATTGCAGCTGAAAGATCTGTTGACTGAATTGCAGAAAAAACTTGATGATTCATATTCTGAAGCAGTAAGACAGAATGAAGAGCTAAATTTGGTAAGAAGCTTGTTCTCCACTGAGTATCAAGTAGGCTCTGAAAACACTTGTGTTGACATGTGGAGAAACCATCCAAACTTTTTCTCCTTGCTAACAACTTTAGCTTGGCATTTTTATAAGTTTAAGATTATCTTCATATGTTGATGGCTCCTGAGATGATCTTTCTTTTCTTGAGTTGTGAGATGATCCTTCTTTTCTTGACTTCTAAGATAATCTTTCTTTTCTTAGCTTCTAACAATGGCATGTTTGGCTTCCAACTCTTTAAAAAATATTTTCCATGTTTTATAAAGCCTATTTTTTCATTTCAAAGAAATGAAGCTAGCAGACCAAGATCGACTCAGTTGTGAAGATTCTCTTCCAGACTGTTATAATAATTAATTGGGTCTCTTATTTTCTAACCTGGGAGAAGTTTTTGA
Source organism: Chaetophractus vellerosus (assembly GCA_004027955.1). Classification (NCBI taxonomy): domain Eukaryota; kingdom Metazoa; phylum Chordata; class Mammalia; order Cingulata; family Chlamyphoridae; genus Chaetophractus; species Chaetophractus vellerosus. Next base: position 29,662 of record PVKH010001403.1, read on the forward strand.
AGGTTGAAGATACCTACACTTCTTCATTAGGGCAATATTCCAATCCATTTTATTTTAACTGCTTTTTCTACAGATTGTAAATATCAAAAGGCTTGTGAAATTCTTCATCAACATATCAGTTAGAGCATAGTAATCCTAAAACTACTGTAGACTGAGAGATAATCTAAGCTGTAGATATAAATATCTTATAAAGACCTAGAATACCCTGTATTCCAATGCTTACGTTTTCTGAAAACCTACACTGATTGCAACAGACTTAGTTGTTAGACAAATATGGCTACTTTGTTCTCTTTCTCAAATAACAGTCGTTAGGTCTTCCTGTGACTTAAAATTGTTAGAGCATAGGATTAGATGTTTTTAAAGCAGCTGAATAAGGTTTAGGAAGGTTAGGGTAAGTAAGTTTTCTCCTGACCTCAATTTAAACCTGCCCCGTTGGAATTTTCTCATTGTACCCCTGGTACATATACCAAGAAAATTACTTCATTCATTCATTTGTATTTGGTCTTCTCTCTTATGACAGTGACTTAGAATCAATATTCAGAGCAGTGCTCTATGAAATACACACAGAGCATATATATCCCCCCTTCTATTTAAATTTTTAAAAATTTTATTTACCTTTGTTTTACTTTAATTGAACTAATTCCCACTGCAGTATAAGACTGGTGTTATACACATATTTGAAATATATTTCATAGATCAGGGTTGTGATATGACATGTATAGAAGCCCTTAGCTTATAATGTGTTTTTAAAAAAATCATTTCTGGGGCCGGCTCGATAGCCCAGTGGATAGGGCGCCGGCATACCACATGGGAAGTCCCAGGTTCGATTCCCGGGGACCTCTCCTAGCGGGCAGACCGCCTTGAGAATGGCAAGCCGCCATGGGCGGGCCGGAGCCGCCGTGGGCAGGGCAAGAAGCTGCCACGGACAGGGCAAGAGCCGCCACGGGCAGGGCAGGTCACCCGCGAGTGGAGCGCAGCCAGCCACCCGTGAACTGAAAGCCGGCCGTGAACGGAC
>PVKH010001404.1:0-30692 GCA_004027955.1 Chaetophractus vellerosus
AGATTTCCTTCTCACCCATTTTCCAATCATGTTCCTTCCAAGTCCCTGACCATCCAGCCAAACCATTGGCTAAGTCTAGTAATAGGTCTTGAAAACAAGAGGAATCGGGGTGGGGTGGGTAAGGAGAAGGATCAGAGATGTCTTGCAGGCTACTGACCTCAGGGCATTCCTTTGCATTTTCTTCTGGTGAGACAGGGTTAATCTCTTCAGGCAGGAGTTGAAAGGCAGATTCCTCAGGGCAGGGTGGAGGCTGGACAGTGCATACTGGAGTTTGGCTGGTACCTGCCTCAGGGCTGGGAGGCGGTCCAGACTCTCTGGGGTAGGCCAGAGGCTGTGCAGTGCAGGCTTCAGTTTGGCTGGTACCTACCTCAGAGCTGGAAGGAGGTCTGGACTCCCTGGGGCAGGCTGGAGGCTCAATGATACAAGGTTGACAAGGTGTGGTCTCCACAGGGCAGGCCATCACAGGTTTATCTGGTAAAGTCTCAGCAGAATTTAGAGGTTCAGTGTCCCCACAAATGTTATCATCCCATATGCCTCCATCCCAATCCTCGGGGTTCCACTCCTTTCCAGTCAATACCTTCACTTTAATTGCAGAAACCCTGCAAGGTTGAGATTTTAGTTTCCTTTGTAGTTCTGCTACACATACAATGAGCATCTGGGTTTGATTCCCAGATATCTCAAGTCTTTGACTACAGGAGACAAGATTTTCTTTCAAAGCACACTTAGAAACTTTCATATCTTTCATGTGGCATTTAAGTTCCAAATTTGAAGACTTTAGCTTATCCCTTTCTTTTTTAACTGTATCCAGAGTATTTAGGAGGAGCCAGCCAACATCATTATACATTTTGACTCCACAAAATTCTGTTAAGGTATTGAAAATACTCTCACCCAGATCCTTGCTTCTTATAAGTGTGGAAGTAGGGGAATCCAGTGATGCTATTTTGCGTATCTCTATAGCCAGCTTATGCCATGGACTGTTAGCAACCTCTTCATTATTGGAAAGGGAGTCATTAGTACCTTTGAGTCCATTAGAGTAGAGAACCATCTCAGACATCCCATTTCTGGTACCAGCTGTATTAGGGTTCTCTCGGGAAACAGAATCAACAGGAGATATCTGTCAATAATATAAGATTTTATAAGACTCTCTCACGTGATCGTGGGGATGCACAAGTCCAGGTTCCGCAGGCAGGCTGCAAACCAGTGGCTCTGATGAAAGGTCCTTGGTGAGTTTCTGGGAGAAGTTGGCTGTCCAGAGACGAGCTGGGAAATTCTTTCTGAATGCTGAAATCACTTCCCCTTTTAAGGCAGTCAACTGATTGGATAAAAGTGTCATCCATTCTTGAAGCAATTTTCCTGATTGTTGCAGATGTAATCAGCCACCCATGCAGTAAACTCACTGGTGATCGAAGTTCATAAATGCTCTTGTATTACACTTAGCCCAGTGCTTGCTGGACCTAATACCTGGACACAAATACCTGGCCTACTCTAAGCCATGGAGTATTAGTAACCTCCCAAGATGCCTCCCTGTTTCCTCTTCTGCTCCACCCATAGTCAACACACCCAAAATCTAGCGTGGTCTTTTAAAAACGTAAGTGAGATCATGTTGTACCTCTATTTGAAATCCTCCATTGGTGGCCCTTCTACTTAAAAGAAATTCCAAACTCCATACAATATCCTACTATGCCCCACACTATTGGTCCCTCCCGGCTCCCACAGAAGAAATTTTATCACTGATAGAAAGGCAGTGGCCACCAGAGAGGGAAGAATGGGTATAACATGGGGGCATTTTCGTGACATTGGAATTGTCCTGCCTGACATTGCAATGATGGATGCAGGCCGTTATATATTTTGTCACACTTATAAAATTGTGTGGGGCAAAGTGTAAATCATAATGTAAACTGTAGTCCATGGTTAGTAGTAATGCTTTAATCTGTGTTCATCAACTGTAATGAATGTACCACACTAATGAAAGATGTTGTTGATGTGGAAAAGTATAGGAGGGGGAGAGGGTGGGGCATATGGGAATCCCTATATTTTTTATGTAACATTTATGTAATCTAAAAATTTTTTTAATGTACCAAACCAAAAAAAAAAGAAGTATCAAAAAGAACCATTTCCTATTATTCTCTGTCAGATGTTTTATTAGTCAGCCAAGGAGGCGCTGATGCAAAATACCAGAAATCGATTGGTCTTTATAAAGCGTATTTATCTGGGGTAGAAGCTTACAGTTACCAGGCCATAAAGCATAAGTTTCTTCCTTCACCAAACTCTGTTGCCACGTGTTGGAGCATGACAGCTGCCAACGTTTGCCAGGATTCAGGCTTCTTGGGTTCCTCTCTTCCCCGGGCTCCGTTTCTCTCTGGGCTTAACGCTTCTGTTTCCTCCACAAGTTCAGCTGTAGACTTTGAAGCTCTCTAGGTTTTACAACTCTCCACAAGGCCAGCTGTGAACTGTCAGGTGAATGGCTCGTCTCTTTTCCCAGGGCCTTCTCTCCTTTCTCATCAGAACTCCAACATCAAACTACTCCAACTCTGTCCTTTGCTATGTCTTTTATATTTGAGACCCCATCCACCAAGGGGTGGGGCTCAACACCCTACTGATGTGGCCCAATCAAAGCCCCATTCATAACTTAATCATGCCCAGATGAGCAAACCAGTTTACAAGCAGAATCCAATACCTATTTTTGGAATTCATAACTACGTCAAACTGCCAGACTGCTACAGGTGTAGTTCCTAGTATTCCAAATATACTAGAGTTTTGCATGGCTTGCCCTCACTCCCTTACTTAGGTCACCGCTCTAATGTCACCAATGCCTTTTCTTGACAACTTCATCTAATGTAACCCCACAATATTGAATTGCTCTGTCCCGTTAGGGTGGCTTAACTTCCCCAAAGCCCTCAATACTAACTGACAGCATTACCTGTTTATATGTAAACTGTGTAAATGTGTAAACTGTCCTTTCCACCATTAGAATGTAAGCTACACTGGGGCAGAAACTTTATCTTGATTACCAAGACTTGACCACAGCCTGACACATAAAAGGAACTGTATATGTTCTTTCACTCCATCTTTATGGAGTGAAACATTACATCTCTGTGGCATTCTTTTTCCCTTCTTAGTAGACTTAGTTGTACCTTTCTGTATTCCTGAGATACTTAGTTTAACCATTAATGTAGCTTTCTTTATTTTAAAAGTCTACTCTAGGTGTATGCTTCTCTGCCTATCAGTCTTGAGATACCTAGGGACCAACCTTCTCACTAACCTTTCAACCCAGCAATAAAATGAGATAGTGATACAGGTGGTGCTATTCTCAAGGATATCTTTCAGTTATATTTTTAAAAAGGTAAGTAGGTCATAAACAATGATTTGCAATCTGCTATTTTAGTTAGCAGTGGATCTTGATCTTTCCTGGTTTAAATAATTTTCTACAAAATCATTTTAATAAATATATAGTATTTCATTGAAGTGACATTTGGTAAAGCAAGTCCATGCTGGTGTACATTGAGTTTGTATAAACAATATTGCAATTGAAATAAACGGTCACCTCTTTGTATCTACAGGTTTTTTCTTAGGACAAATACCTAGAAATAGAATTGTTTTGTCATAGTGTATATATGGTTTAAAGACTTTAGGTACCTGTCACATTGCTCCTCAGGAAGCTTTTACCACATTTTACTACACTTTAGCAGTGTGTTATGAGTGATTGTTTTTATGAACCCCCAGTAATATTGAGTTCTATCATTTTTAAAATTCTGTTCATATGTTAATACAGTAATGTATTTTAGTTAATATGTATTATTAATACATTGAATAATATATATGAATTAAATAGGTTATAAATCTTTGTGACTTATTTTTATATTATATAATATGCTATTAATATGTGTAAATATATCAATTTGCATTTTAGGTACATTGAACATTGAGTGAGTTTAACATGTTTTTATAGCTGTTGGCTGTTTATATTTCAATATTTACAAACTGATGGTTTGTGCCCTTTGTTCAAATGTTTGACTTTCAGACTAGAAATTCAGCTACATATGAACGGTATACCTCTTTATTTTATTTAAATGTAACTCAGTCAGTTGCAATCTTTTATCCTACTTGGCCGGCTATTCAATTTCACCCCTGTATGTACACCTGAATCTGGTAGGAGATGGAGTCTGACCTGGTCATCTTGGTCAGAGATGGCACCTTCACCTTGATGTATGAGGGCTTTGTAGCAGGATCTGGCTTGGGTTTCAGGGTGGCTTTGCTCAAGTTGAGAGTTGTCATTCTGGGTTCCAGCCTTGTCCTAGGAACACCACATAGCCATCCATCCCTTTTGAAGTCTTGGACCCTACTCTGGGCACTGTTCCTGAACAGTATGTGACTTTCCCTTTCTCCTCTAGCTACCCTCAGTGTTAATTGGCATATGTGTTCAATAATCTTATGTTCTATGACAAGATATTCCCAAGGGAGTTGTCTTCCCAGCAGCTTCTGCTTTGGGGATGTTTAGGAAAAGAGGGTTCGAAAGACCTGAAATTAATGGAAAGTGGAGTTTGGAGTACAATTCAGGGAGAACACAAATTAATATAAGTAAATTATTTAGTCACATTCTCTCTGTATCAGGTAACCTTGTTCTGTTATATTTAAGGTCTTCCAGGCGTGCATTATTCTATCCCTAAATAATGAATGGCATAGGGGAAGATGTTTTGAGAATAGGAGGATAAAATATTTAATTGTGTAAGTTAGAACTATCCCTAGTCCTTCAGTTTGTCTCTGTTAAGGTTATCCCTGGTTGATAGTATGCACTGACTTGAGGTATATTAGTATTAAATGGTTCGTTGTAAATCATCTTGATTTGTAGGAATAAGTTGAGCTGTTAGATTTTTTTTTAATTCCTTTTTTTTTTTAGACGTGGAAACATTTTTATATCCTGGAAAGATGTCACATATAAACATTGTGAACCTTAAGACAGACTACCAAATAATGCTCCTTTTATTTATAAATGGTGGTTCTCACAAGTTAATTTTTCAAGACTACTTGCTTGATTGTTTTTCTTTTAGCTTTTCTTAAACTATGATCCATGTTTAAACAATACATTTTCCAAACTACACACAAGTTTTTAACCCCTTTTTATTGGCTGCTTCCCTCCCTTATTTATTGTTCATAAAGATGTACATTTGAATGTAAAATGAAGACATGATTTGTGTTGGTAGGATGTAAAACATGACTGACGCTCACAACCATCAAACATTCCCCCAAAGTAAACACTAAATGTATGGAAGTGGCCACTAGATAGACTACCTCGAGCTTGTTGCTCAAAATTGTTAGAGCTTAAAGCAACCTCTACATAAGTAATAAGACCACTGAAGGGAAATGCTCTGGTTTGCTCTCTGTGTTATTCTAATTGGTATTTCTGCCAGTGCTGAACACACTCTGGTTAGGATATAAATATTTGGTTGAGAATGTGGGCCAGTTCTGAAGAACTCTTTTTATAGTTTTAGAGACTTTAGTTGGAGTGACAGTTTCCAGATGTGAAATGGAGAAACTGCTACTCCATTCACAGCTCTGTATATTCTGCTAACATATGAACGTGAATAACTAAGAGAGTAACTGTAAGCTAGTAAGTTATATAGATAGTGGTAGCCCACTTATTTGTCAACTGGTTTTTATATTTAAAGAATATTGGGATGACTGTAGAAAAAAAGGTAAAGTCTTATGGACATAATCTGGTTTATGGGAAAAGATTAATGGGCAGAATGATAATATATTTAAGTCATAATGTAATGATAGGTCTTGGTGTTTTCAGGTGTCATTCCATAGAACAGTAGTTCTTAGCTATGATATCATGACATGCTACAGAGGGAACGATGAATGTCCTGAGTAATTTGTTACTAGACACAAATACATATGGTTTACTTTTTAAAATGAGAATTCAAGCAGAAGCCCATGACAGTGTAATCTTCTCTTGTCCTTTTTTCAGTGGGAGTGCCAGGAATTATCAGGGGATTTTTTGTGTTTATATAAAAATATATATGTCTCTTTTTATATTTGTATATTTTGTAGTGAAAGTGCTCATCACCACAGGGAGAGATGCTGCTTGTCTTATACCCCACTCAGATGGCTGTCTGTTTCAGAATAGTGGTAGTAACACTCAGTTTAGATAGGAAAACAGAGTAAATCAGCTGAAAACTAAAAACTAAAAACTGATCCTGTGCTGTGGAATAGACTATATAAACTTTACTGACTTTTTTTCCTTACGGGTGTTTGTCTTATTGCTCTCAGTCAAAAGGGGGCATGATAAGGCCTAATTATGAATGGAGATAGCATTTTTTCATAAGTTTAAATAATATCTTTTTTCTCCTAATACTCAGTACAGTGCTGCAAATAATGTGCTAATATAAATATAACATAAATAAGTTCACAATCTCAAATCCCTAATTCCTAGGTACTGGTGAGGAAAATTTCTTACCCTGGTTCTTATCTTCCTTGTTCTCCTCCTATGTCCATAGTCCTCTGTGCTGCTCAAAGTCATTCTGGTCACTTTTTTGTATGATCACTAATTTACTAACCTCAGAAAACTTCTAATCTGGAACTGCTCAAAGTTCTGATGTTAAATTAAAAAGTATTTACCAAGTGTATTACTACAGTTATGTTTTTATGTCCTTTACTTCCCAACCTTTTGTATTCTCAATTGCTCTTTGCTTCAGTATACAGGATTTTTGATATTTTAACTGATTTGGCTGTGCTGGTGCACTGAATTATCATCTACAAACTACAAATACTTAACTAGGCTTAAAATTTTCAAAACTTAGGATTCAACTTCACGTTCTCTATTTTATTTATTAAATGACTTGGTCTGGTATCTTATCTTAGTCTCACAGCTACTTACGGCAAAAAACTACCTAGTAAGTTTTGTAACTCTAATGTGGTAATAATAATGCCTTTTTAAAAGAATTATGGTATCATCATAATTAAAGGACAAGGGAATTCACTGTGAGGTGACGCTGTCACAGAGGGCTTTTTAAAAGGGACTTCAACTGAGTCTTGAAGCATAAAATGGATATGGATAAATAAAGAAATATAATAACACTCCAAGTTAGAGCAAATAATTATGTGAAGACATAGGGACTGTCATCAGGGGATATGGAAATTGGCCTAATAGGGAATAGAGAATTTATCCAAGAAAATTTGAGCTAGATTTTGGAAGACATCAAAAACTAGGCTGATTATCAAATGGAAAGAGTGGAAACAGGAGCTATTAAAGTATTTTTTAGCAAGGGCATAATATAAAAACAGTTCTATTTAAGGAATATTAATCTGGTCCAGTTGAGTATGGTGAAATGAAGTATGGTGAGTCAGCTAATCTGAGAATCTGTTGTAGTACTCTTAAGTGAGATGAAAGGGGCTTATATTTGGGGGAGGGAAAAGCATCAATAGTGAGAGACATTTTATCAGAAAATCATGAAATGTAGTTTCCAATAACATAGGAGATTGTGAATAGGAGAAATTGGTTAAAGATGATTTATGGGTTTTTGAATTTTGGTAATCTTTGTTCTTCTATGAAAATATTAAGAAAAATCAAAGATGTCACAGTTTTATATGCCAGATCTGAAGCTAGTTATTTCCCATTGATTTGTGATTTTTCTTAAAAGCCCTGTGAAATCATTATTGATTGTGCTCATTTTTTGAAATCAGGGAAGGAAGACTCAGAGATATAATAAAATGTACCCAGAGTAACACAGTTAAATAAGTAGAGGCAGCAGGATTCAAACACAAGTCTCTCTGTTCTAAGTCCTGCTACTAGGACTTGAAGGCAGAAACTCTGTGCTGTTCACTGATGTGTCTCCAGTTCTTAGAACAGTGCAAGTCAAATAGTAGGCATTCAGTAAATAACTTAACCTACATAACCAAGGAAATGAGCAAATTAACAAATCACAAAGTTGGTAGTAGAACCCACATTCCCTTATTGTCGTCCCACCACAGTCCCTTTTTCTCATTTTCCTAACCACCACATGTGGCCAAATATCACAGCCAATATATAAAATGAATAATTGTGCTTAATATGAGGAGTTTGTACAGCCAGTAGGTACTCCATAATGCTTAATTGTGGAAGATGCCAGCATAATCTAAAAGGCAATGTGAAAAACCTGCTGAGAAAGTGACTTTTTTTTCTTCCCCCTTCCTAACTGCCATCCCTCTCAAATAATAATAGTTGAAAGAGTAAATTTGATTAAAAATAATGTTACCTCCCAACCACTATGACTCTTTCCTGGGACCCAGTAATATAAGAATGAGTCTGGTTGGCTTATTCATTTGGTGCCTTTTGGTTTTATATGCTCTTGTAAGGATTTTACTTTCCTTCTCATTTGACACTTGAATAAGTAAATAATAGTCAAAGCAGAAAGACAGGACATTGTACAGTGTTGTAATATTTCATCTGGAATAGAGTGTACTGGCCTTTGATGTATTTATTATGCATCTATGATATTGTGGGGCTCATTGTTTTTAGTAACCTGGTCCACTGAGCAACCAGTGACCACTGTTCTTTATGATCTGATGCATGTTTTTAAAGCTACATGTTGTTGTTTTGTCGATGGACTACGCACAAGATTGTATTGCCCATTTTACTGTGGTGTTGATAATGTCCCAGATCTCTTCTGTCCTTAAAGACTTATGAAAGAAAGTACCTTTTTATCTTTGCATTTAACCTTTGTATATATTCTTTACCAAGGATAGATTTCATTTTGCATGTTTCTTTTTATCATCATTACGATACCAATGATATCTCTTTGTATAACATTTTCCATTGATTTAAGAGCTGATCATATGTTTGTAAGGCTGTATATATAACAAATCATGTTGTCTTTAAGAACTCTGCATTCTATGGCATCAGAACATATAATAGTTAACATTTACTGCAAACTTACAATATATCTAGCTGCTGTAATTACCACTTTGTGTGTCTTCTCAGGTAATACAATAATCCTAGTAAATAAGTTTAATTGTTATCCTCTTTTTAAAATTGAGAATATTGAAGCTAAGAGATGAAATAATTTTCCAAGAGTCACACAGCTAAACAAATGTGGGAGCTAGCCTGCCTGCCTGGAGTCTTTCCTCTTAACTCAAATGTGACTTGAAGAGGAGTTATTGAATTCAGTAGCATTATCAACATTATCAAAATGAAAGAAGACATAAGGAAGTGAGTTTCTGATCATTTGGTTATCACTAGCTATAGGTGGCAGAGGCTATAGGCTATGGTCTAGCTGCTAAGATAATGGATTAAGGATAGAGTAATAGAGTGAACTTTTTGTATTGAGTAAATGAATAAAATGGGGGGAGGGGTGTAATAGTGCATGGAATGTAGAATATAATGTTATCATATGTCCCTAACTTTGGGACATTTATGTCTATTAAGTGGTTTTCAAAATGTATACAAAGAAAGATTAAACATAAACAAGTTCATGTGGTAGATATAATATAATTGAGAAGGAACAAGGAGATAGTGTTTCTTTTTTCCATGGATCATGGCTTCTGGACATCACTCACAGTCTTGCTGTCACTTGTGGTCAGTACTCATCTTCATTCCCACTATGCCAGACAAGACAGAACTGCTCCGGGAAAGTTTCTTCTGTGGGCTGTTTTCCTACCTTGAGCCACCCAATTTGTATTACTATATAAGAATTTTGGTTCGGAAGCTACAATTGAGTGAACAGCAGAGTTGAAGAATGTGTATTTGTAGAATCTGCCTGCATTGTGATATGGTTTCATTAAAACTCATTTTGCCTCAAACAAAACTTTCCCTGGTTTATTTATTTTCTTCTGAGAATGATGGGAATATTCACTTAAAACCATAGCTAGGAACTGAGGCTATGACTGCACAATTCTGTGATGAAACTGAAAGACACTGAGTGTACACGTTGAATGGATTATACAAGGAATGGGGCTGTGAACCATGTGGTGGGTGATGGACTATGGTTAAGAGTTCAAATATGAGAGTGCTCTCTCATGAAATATAACAAATATACAATATTAATACATGGTGTTAACAATAGGGGTATGTGTGGAAAAAATATAGCAAATGTAAGCTATAGACCATAGTTAGTAGTGATATTTTGATGATGTTCCTTCATAATGTCTAACAAATGTCCCACAACAATTCAAGGTGTTGGTGAAGGGGTGATATATGGGAATTCTGAGGTTATGCATGATTGTTTTGTAAGCTCACAACTTCTCTAATTAAAAAAAAATATGCATTAAGAAATCAAGCTAGGAAGGTGAGCTAATTTTAGATTTAATCATGGATTGGCAATATTTTAGTCCTGGGACACAGAAGCAAGGATGAGCAATAGCTGTTTGAGCTATACCAAATTGTGACATAGTTTCTTCATACATAAAGTGAGCAAGTGGGACAAAATGAATTTTTAAGTTCATCTCAAAAGCTACAATGATTGAAACTCTTTCCAAGGAAGGAGAACAAAGAACTGAAGGGGAAACAAATCAAAGAGAGAAAATAACATAGAAAATGATAGTATGTGCCCTGCCTTACCCCCCATTCCTTAAAACTGTCTTATCCTTTTTTTTTTTTTTATTATCACTTTTTCTCTTGCTTAACTGGCCTCTTCTTTTCAATCTCTTTGATGAATTCACCATCTTTTTCAATTCTTCTAATCTTAGTGTTTCCCACCATATCTGACCTTGGTCTCCTCTAAACACGTTCTCTTTGATCATCTTCATTTAGATTAAAATAAAATTTCTAACTTCTTCTTTCTTCTTTCTTCTTCTTCTTTTTTATGCAATGATGATTACCAAGATGGTCCATTTTATTTGGGCCCAGTAGGTGAAGAATGCTTCATGATCTGTTGCTGAAACATCCATTTTCTCTGTTTTTTTAAGGGCCGTAAGAATGAGGCTGAAAAGTTCTTCTTGAAGGCCATTGAGCTGGATCCCACCAAAGGAAACTGTTACATGCATTATGGTGAGTGAGAGTTTTTTTCATAGCACCCATATTTACTATTAATGTTGATATGAGATTTAGGGCTTATAAAGATCTGCTGGCTAAGTATATTTTGAAAGGAGGTTTAATTTGTTGTTGCAAATTTAGTCTCATGTTGTATTCTTACCTCCCCATTCAAAACAGATCAAAGAGAGTTATAGATTCTGTTTTCCTTTAGTAATTTTCATAGAACTTCAACAGGGAAGACAATTTCACAGTTGCTTCTTTCAAGGTTAGTTTAGAATTTCAGTGAGATCTCATCAGGAAAGCATCTAGGTCCTTGTCTGATGCATAGTATATACTCAAAATATTAGCTCCCTTTTCATTCTAAATGATAAAAGAATTACACATTGAGCATGTTATTTTGAAGTTTAGAGGTTTAGTTTTGGCCTCAAAATCTTGCTTTCTGAAAGATACGGGTGCACACCAGCCACCAGATGCCTAAGATTGGGGCCAAGCATAAGAGGTAAAGGGTATACAGGATGAATGTCTCATTCAGGTTAGCCTTGGCCTTAATCAGTCTATAATGACTTTACATAACAACTCCATTACATTCTCCCCTGGAATTGGTAGTGAGTCATATGTTAAGTGAGGCAAAGTTGATAGCTTGTTTAGTGTTGGGTAAGATGTTCTTATTTCTACCAGATTTGCAGTTGAATTAGCTTTCATGGTGCCCCAAATCATTTACTTTTGCTGATCTCTTGTGAAAAAACGTTGTTGTTTTTATCACTATTGACTCTGATGTATTAATTATTATCAAGTACTAAACATAAAGGTGGATGGAAATTAAATCATATGGAAGTAAAGCCAATATGCTTGTATAATATTTAATTCCTTCTCCCAGTTTCTGGCTAGTAAAAATAAATCATTAACAGTTTGTGCGTATGGAAGAATGGAAATAATAAGAGGAAGCCTACAATTCACCAACCACAAATCCATTTCCTTATTTACATTATTGTGTGTTTATAAACCTATGGTTGTCATACTTTATCTTTCCAGCATAATACAACATGTAATTTTACACAAATTATTACATAACCTCTTCTAATTTGTTTTACAATACAGTGTATTGCCATGTTAAGATAGCAATTGACTAATTTAAGTTTGCTACAGAATTTATTTCTATAATTTTACTTGTACAAAGTATTTTAAATGAGGATTTTCCCAAGGCTTCTATTCTGGGGACCCTGACCATGACTTAAAGAAGTTCTATGATTATTTTCCCTGAGTACTAAAGGACCTTTTGTCATTGCATTTTATGAAATAAGATTTTTTCCCTATCTTGCCACCTGCCTTTCCTTTGCCTCAAACTAATTCTACTTGCTACATCTTCTAAGCTTATTTCCCATATTTTCTTTTATGCTTTAGGTTTTTCATTATCAACTCCTTTAAACTTTATCATTGGTACATTTGAAATGGAAATTGAAAAAACATGCTACTGTCTTAATTTTATGAGTTAGCCCCTTTATTATTCTGGCTTGTCTGTCTTTACCAACTTCTACCTTATTTCTTTATTATTTTTATATTAACATCATGCTCTGGAATTTTTTTTCAGTGATGTTTGTAGGAGGTATTTCTCTCATGAGAAATGTATGGATTTAGTTTTAACAGAAAATACAACAAATTCTTCATTTTGTATATGCTATTAATTTTTGGAAAATAACATGTTCCTTTAAATTCATGTGTAAAATCTGATTCTTTTTAGTTCCTCTGGATGATTTCAATATTTGGGGGTGGGGGAGGGTGACAGACATGTTATTAGAGGTATGTTTTCTAAATGAGGAATGACTGAATAATTCAATTTCATTTTATCAAATAGTTTCAACATTTTTTTCCCACTCTGGAGTGAGAAATGGAAAAGACTCAAAATGAGGCATCAAAAGGAGCAGTAGTTAAGGCAAAATAATCTACAAAACCTACAACTGAGTACTTGCTATTCCTATTTCACTGTACTAAGGTTATAAAAAGTGAAAGGAATATTAATAATTTTTATTTGGGGGAATCTGCTTCAATTGGCTGCATTTTAGAGCTTGAAAATCCTTTTTAAATGATTGAACATAACCCCTTTGTTACACAAATAATTAGACTAAAACCTACAGAAATTAAGTTGACTTGCCCATGTTAGTTGTAGGTGGCTAAATTCTGCATCCCTTCATTCCTGTCATTGCTTTTTTTTCTTTCCTATATCATATGTTTCTTTCTTTTCACAACATAGACAGATTTTTGGAGCAGTTGGCCTTTCTGTGCATAGCTTTAGAATGTCAAGATCATGTAAGTAATGACGTAGCTTAAAATTCTTAAGGAAAGGGTTTTTAAGTTTAATATTTGTAAGCTGTGTCTATGAGGAGCAAAACACTGTTTTAACTACTGGAGTAGACATTAGATAAGCAAAAATATAAGATGATTTCAGAAAGTAACTATTGCTGTGTAGCAAATAAGCTGCTTGATGCCATCTTTGGAAGGTGATGAAGTGGGAAGTGGGGTCCTTCTTGAGAGAGGGTAGTCAGGTAAGGCATTGTTAAGGAGGTTACATTTGAAATCTCAGAGCTTAAGCCAGCTATTTGAAAAGCAAGGCAAGAGCATTTCAGACAGAAGAAACAAGTCCAGAGGTAGGAGGCAAGAACAAGCTTATGGTTTTCCAGGAGAAAGGCAGCCAGTGTGACTGGAGCATATTAAACTTGATGGGGAAAGTGGGAGGAGATGATGCTGGAGAGGAGGCAGAGGTAGAACCCGTAGGGCCTTGTAGACCAGGCTCAGAATATGTAGTTTATTCTGAGAATAATGGAAGGGAACACATGGAGAAGACAGGATTAGAGAAAGATCAGAATAAAGCAAAGAGAATTCTTTAGTGGGATATTGCTATGTTTTAGACAAGGGATGATGTTGGCTTCGAGTTGGGAGTTGTTGCAGGAATGAAATATTGATATTGAAATTATATGCTAACCTTCCTTAGAAGATTCTAAGCTAATGAAGAGTAGGGAAGACCTGTTTTCCATGTTCCATTATGCATTAATGTGCAATAAATGTTTGCTGAGCTCAGTTAGGCATATTCTACTTTCTGGAATCAGATGTGAGTTCTAAAGCTTACTGGAAATCTGTTTCCTTTTGAAGTTTTATTCCTTTTTTTTTTGTCTGGCACATAGATTCTCTGAGAATTATATTAGCTCCTCTCAAACTTACTAGTTATATGTATTCTTAGGATATTTATACCCAATGTTGAATGCATAGTAACACTTCCACAGCTTAAAAATAAATGTTTAAATGGAATACATGTGTTGTTTTGAGTTATTTTATTGCTTTTGCAAATGCCAATGAAAATGCAACAGTGGGTGAGTTTTGTTCTATTGGAAATTGACTCTTCTGGGCGATTGTGTTTTTAGTTTGCTTGTTAGTGATACAAGAGGCTTGGAAAATACTGTTCAGTTTGTAAAATAGGATCAATAAGTGGGTTAAATATAGTGCTCTGTGGGACTATTAGTCTCTGAAATTTAGATACCTTATCTGTAAAGAGAAAGGGTAATGTGGACTTCCAAAATATTTTCCAACATTGAGATTTCACTTTGTCTCTAGTATATACTCAATCTTTCACTGGTCTTCTATCAAATATTTTAAAGAATGTGTAGAAAATAGGTTTCAAACTATGGTATCAATAATGTTATAATATTGTGTATCCATATGTCATCAAGCTTACAGTGTATTCACATGTCCATATGAAACAAATCATGTGAAGTTTTTATGGGATTTAGTTTGTAATCTCAAATGTGAAGATTTGGTGCTTGATGTCTCACATGGTCCTAAAATTCAATAGGTTCTCTATGGAATCCCCCTGTAGCTCCAACACAAAACTTCTGCCAAGAGAATGAAGGCCAAGAAAAGAATTCCCTCTTTAAAAAAAAAAAAAGACTTGCTAGAAAAACCATTTTGTCAGATGGAATATATTATAAATCTTGAAGTTATCTTTAGGAACAATGCAGTAAATTTTATATAGATTGAAACAACTTAGTTCAGTAAACATTTGTTTTAAGGTACCTACTATATATAAAACCTAGTAGATGCTAATTCATCAATTATTAAGGGCAAAAGCATAAAAGTTTAAATTGGAACAGACTGTGATAAATACTACTGGAAAGGAAGTACTCTTTTATGTGGACCTTGGACAGTTTCTTCTTTTTCTGTCTACCTCTTAACATTGTGTTTCTGAGAATAAAGCCTTCAGTGCCATTATCTCCATTGTTGATACTCTCTCTGGGGATACTGTTCACTTCCAGGGGGTCAGTGACAATAGTGGCAAGTCCTGAACCTCTTTACTTTCAGCCCCCAGCTCAATATTTATTGAGTACCAGTACTAGTTGTGGGGACACAGTTGAGTACAAGACATCCTCCAGGGGAGTTTACACACTGGCGAGGAAGGCACAAAGTGTAAAATAATGATGTATTTACAATTGTAGTTGGCTATAAAAAAGGAGAAGCAGAGAAGGACCATGAACAGAAATTGGAGTGCATGAGAAGTATGAAACTATATTTTAATGATGAGGATGAGTTCACCAGACAAAGTGTGGGGATGGGGGAATACAATGGAGAATATTAAAGCAGAAAGAATGCTACGGGCAGAAGCACATGTGTTTGGAGACTAGTTCAATGACAGAACTAAGAAGATAGTTATGAAAAGACATTATGGCTCAATAGAAGGAAGAGTGACCCAACTATTAGAGCTGTCTGGTTGTAAAAGGGACCACATGCAAATGAAATGAATGCTTATTGAAGGTTTTAAGGTATGGGTTTATAAGGATATTAGAGAGAATAGAAGCATTGGGAAGGGGGAGACGGCTGGTCTTGACAATTATTAAACATTTCTGACATTGAGATTCATTTATTCTGTCATTTTTTCTCTTGGGCCCACAGAAAGATGTAGATTTTTTTATGATCATAAATATCTAGATTTGGGTACATTTGCTGTAGCAAGAATTATTACTAATTTGTTTCTTCATTTTGGACCCACTTTAGCCCCCCCCCTCCTCCATTCACCTACCATTCACTCTTTCATTATTTGATCTCTCCTTCAATATAGCCATCAAATTATTAGATGGGCTACTCTATTCCAGGAAATATGCCTGGTGTTCGTGATAAAGTAGTGAACAAGACAGACCCTGCTATGAGGCGGAGAATTACTGTTAAATATTATGAAGGCCTGGTAGATTCAGTAGGGCTATACAGAGTCTGCATGTTAAACAGCTGTACAGTGCCCACCAATACAGTAGCAGCTCTGAGTAAACTGAATAGGTCTGGCCAATTTAAAAATAAATAATTTCAGCATTTAAAAATAAAGAGTGGTTTTACCACTCTAGCCCTTACTACTCTAGTTTTTAATCCATATTCTGCTTTTTATCTATTCTCAACTTTAGAACCCCTAAACAGTTTTCCTGCATTTATAAGCAACTTACCATGTCCCCAGTACATTCTCCTTCCTGATCTGTTTGGATCATCAGCTCACCCCTGTGAAATAGGAGTGGAGTCCAACTCCATTTGACCAAGAAAACGGAAGCTCAGAATTTTTAAGTGACTTCATGAGTGAGAAAATTTCAATGTAAGTAGCAGAGGAAGAATTATTTAAATTTTAGGCACTGAGGGAAATTGTTAGACTATTATTCGGTTTGATTTCCTGAAAACAGAAGCTAGAAAATATGTAATGGGTTGAATTGGTGAGAGGCCTGTGATTATTTTTCATTATTTATAATTAAAATTACTTATAAGATAGCAATGGAACAAGGTTGACTGTGTTGTAAAATTCATTTTTAATCACTTCAGAAACAGCAGGAGTAGTTTTAAAAATTAAATAATGAACAAAATAATAGCATTGCCTTGATTAAAAATGAAAATACATTTTGGGTGCAACATTGCAAAGTTATGTTGAAATTACAATCATATCTAATGCTTAAGACCAAAACATTTTTAATTTCTGTGTTTAGTGTCCCTTTATTGCTTCAAGGACAGCACAGGCAGTTCCCAGATGTATAATTACAATAGGATTTTTCTAAAGGTTGTTCCAAACTACCTCATTTCTTACTTTAGGTTTTGTTACCAAAGGCTAGGAATTAACAAATGATTATGATTACTGAATCGTTGTATAGATGTTTTTTAAAATTATTTTCCAGTATTTTATGGAATAGCTAAAAGCTAATACCTGAAATTACTGAAACTGGCTAAATCAGCCTCACCTTGTATATACTTAGTATTTTGAAGGTAATTCTAGACTGATCTTACCTTTGCTTAAGGTTACTGCAAACTAGGCTTACCCTTGTGTATACCTGCTATTGTGATGATAACCACTGTACCCTCCTCTGTTTGAATACATAAAAACCCTAAAATCCTAAAAATCAGGGAGGCACTTAGAGGTCTTTAGGCCACTGTTCTCCTTTGCTTGTGCAACCAAATAAACTTTCTCTCTTTGAAACCCAGTGTCTCAGGAATTGGTCTCTAAGGTACATCGGGAGGAAAGTGCCTGCTTTTGCTTGGTATCAGTTTTTCATTTTTAAATTCTCTATTATTAAAATGTATCTAATAAAATAATATTTAATGATCACACCTGTGTATATATTACATGAGACACTTTTTAAAACTGTTTAGAATTAAAACTTTCCCATGAGTAAAATAGGAAGATATAGGGAAAGGAATTTCTAAGCTTAAAATCAGAGAATAAGGAAAAATTAAGGACTAATGTGTTTAAAAAGAATGAATGAAAGTAAAAGACAACCAGTAAAATGATGGGAAATAATTTCTGTTAAGGCACAAAGATAAAACATTAACTTAAGACACGAGAAACTCTGTAAAACTGCAAGGAAAAATAGAAAGTATACAAAAACCAAAGGATATGAACAATGATTCCCCAAAGAGGAAATATATCTAGTTTTAAAAGATAGGAAAATGTTTCATTAGAAATCAAAGAAATTCAAATTTCAATAGCAACGAATTCCCTTATGCTGCTTCAGCACTTATTCTCAGTAATTCTTCCCTTGAGAATATATCTTAAGAAAATAGAATTTTTTCTATATTTAAGATTATTGGATCACTGCATTGCTACTTATTAAAAGCAAAAATGGGAAATCCTCTAAATGCTTGAAAAGGGGAAACAATTAAGTAAATTCAGGTTATTTGCTTTGATGAAATATTATAAATCATAAAATAAATGTATAAAAGGTATATAGTAACAAAAACAATTCCCAAGTCATTATGGGAGGTTAAAAATCAGAGTTAAAATTGTACATGGGATGTGATTAAGTTCTACAAAATAACTCCATCATTAAATACAAAGCAAAACAAACAAAACAACACTAGCATGTTAGGAATGGGTGTTTTAGTTTTGGGGACACTTGGTAGTCTTTGTAGGGTAGTAGTTGTTGGTGTTTTCTATCTATTTTAAATTTTCTATAATCACGTCACTTTTATAAGTGAAAATATGTTTTCAGAAGTAGGTATAGCTCAGTGATTGAGCACTCATTTCACATGTACGAGGTCCTGGGTTCATTCCCTGGTACTTCCTAAATAAAATAGAAGGAACAAGCATCTTAATCTCTTGTTTAGGTAGTATGTATAACATTATTTTGGTAATCAAATAATTATCAAATAATTATTTAACAGAATTTTTTCATATATTATTTAAGACAAAAAATCAAGAAAGGGATAAAAAGTTCTTACTTGAATTCCCTATGAAATACCATATTTCCTCGATGAAGCTAGCAAATATAATAACATAAACATTCACTGAATACTTTTATGTATTGAGAAATTCACACTTGGTATCTTATTTAATTCCCAGTATAGCTCCATGGGGAGGGTACCTGATAGTCTCCAAGAAAGTGAAGTCACCAAGCAATTGGATAAATTGCCCAGGGTTGCAGTGCCAGTTAGGAGTAGAGCTGGGATGTGAGCCAAAGTCTTTCTAACCACTACACCACTACACTGCACTGTCACCAACTCTTATGTCAACATGTGCTCTCATGACCGACCCCAAGCCTGGTTTCTGGTATGCCTCAATGATGTTACCTGGACCATAGAGATGAACAGAGACATTTTACGTCAATGGCTGCCTTATTAGTAGGCAGTAGACTATGTATCAAATACACTGAAAGTGGATATTAACTCACCTTTTATTACAAAGTAGGAGCGTTCAAAAGCAGAGGACTATTTCTAAGTATCCTGCAAAGTACTGACAATACATATATAAGATCCAGGGTTCAACAAATGATGAGGCAATCTTTGCTAATCTGCTGGGGCTCTCCCTCCTTCTCTGGGCTTCTTTACCTTCAGCTTCCTGCTTCATGACTTTCTCTCTGCTTCTGTGTTCTATTGATTTCAGTTTCTGGCTTCTGGGGCTTTCTCTCTCAGCTTCTGGGGATTTCTCCCTGAACTCCTGTGTGTCTCTGTGGCTCCATATTCCTCCCATTTTTAAAGGACTCCAGTAAAAGAGGGGTAAGACCCACCCTGGGCTATACCTTAATGAAGTAATTTAATCAAATGGTCCTTAAGCCCACCTACTATAGGTTCATACCCACAGGATTGGATTAATTTAAGAACATAGTTTTCTGGGGTCCACAAAAGCCTCAAATTACCACACTCCACTGTCTGGAGCCCCAAAACATATGTTCTCTCTATATGCAAAATACATTCATTCCATCACAATATTTCAAAAGGCTTAAGTCATTTCAGTAACAATATTAAGTACGAAGTCTCATCAAAATCAGTTAAAGGCATGTCTGTCTTGGAGCAAAATTCTCCTCAGGCTGTGGTCCTGTGAAACTTAGAAAACTAGTTATCTGCTTCTAATATACAAAGGAGGGGCAGTCATAGGATAAATGTTCCCATTGCCATAGGGAGAAATTGGAAGGAAAACGGGTTGTGATTCCCAAATAATTCTGAAACCCTGGAGGGCATACTCCCTTAGATTTCAAGGTCTGAGAGTCATCTATGGAACTGTGGTTTCTTGTTCTTGGGGACTAATGGAGTGGCTGGCATCCCTACCCTTTCCAAGGTCTTACTCAGTGGCCGCGTTCTCTATTCCACCATCATCAAGCATTTGGGTGGTGGCCAAACTCTATATCTCACCCTCCAGGAAAACTAGGTTGAAGGCCTGACTCTCCCCAATCTCTGGGGTATACGCTCAACCCCCTCAGATCAGTGGGCTGGTGGCCAGACTCACCCCAACCCCTGGGGAATGTGCGCACCCTTTCTGAAGCACTCTTTCTGAACAACAGGGTGGAAGGCCCACCCTCTTCATGTACTGGGGCATACTCACCCTTTCCACACACATGGGTGGGTCCACTCTCCTGGCCAGAGAAGATGTCTTCAGTCCAGACCTTGGCTTCCATGGTTCTGACTTTGAAGTCATTTTTCCTTCAAACTGTGCCTTTTCTCTCCCTTTTAGTCCAGATGCAGTGGTTCGAGTCATACAGATCTCACAAAAACCTAGTCAGTTTTGCATGTAGCACACAAGGATCCTAACTATAAGACAGCAGGACTTTCCATAGATCCTTCCTGGATTTTCAATCCTGATTTGTACTGAAATGATATGCTGGTTTTAAGTTCAGTTAATCCTAACCTAGGGCACTATTCTCTCAGGAGAATATTCTCTGGAGACTCACATTCTAAAAGCTCAAAATTTTACAAACCATCAATTTCTGGTTGCTTTGTATGCAGGAGTTCAGTTCTCAGCATATCCTTTTCCTCTCACATTTTGCTATATGTTGCAAAGAGAAGCCAGGCTGTATTTGCCATACTAAGCTTGGAAATCTCCTCAGCTAAATATCTAAGGTTGTTACTTTCAAATTCTGCCTTCCATCCAACATCAGGACCCAATTTTGCTGAATTCTCTTTCACTCTAAAACAAGGGTTACCATCATCTAGTGTGCCATGGCACATTAATCATTTCTAAGGCCACATCAGAAATAACCTTAGTGTCCATATTTCTATTAATAGTCTCTTCAAAGCATTCTAGGCCTTTTTTATCAAGCATCTCACAATTTTTCCAGAATCTACTCATTAACCAATTTAAAATCCCTTTTAGCATTTTTTGTATTTGCGATACCAGCACTGTACTTTCCTGGTCCCAACATATGTTTTAGTTTGCTAAAGGTTGTCAAGGCAACATACCAGAAATAGGCTGATTTCTACAATTGGGATTTATTTATTTCAAAGCTTAAAGTTCAGACCCAGAAAAATGTCAATATCAAGGCTTCATCAAGAGATGCTTTTTCTCCCTGAAGACTGGCTGTCAGTGATCCTGGAATCCCTTCTCACATGGCAAGGCACATGGAGATGTCTGCTAGGGCTCTCCCTTTTCCTCCTGACTTCCCTGCCTTCAGCTTCCTGCTTCGTGGCTTTTTCTCTGGTTCTCTGTTCCATTGATTTCAGTTTCTGGCTTCTGAGGGTTTCTCTCTGAGCTCCTGTGTGTCTCTATGTTCCTCCTGTTTTTAAAGGACTCTAGTAAGAGGACTAAGACCCATCCTGGGCTATGCCTTACCAAAGTAATCTAATCAAATGGCCCTTAACTGAAACTAATCAAAGGTCCCATCTACATTAGGTTCACACCCACAGGAATGGATTAATTTAAGAACATAATTTTCTGGGGTCCTCAAAAGACTAAATCTACCACAAATGGGTTCACATCCACAAGAATACAAATTAATATTAAGAAAATGTCTAACTGGGACTACATAATTAAATCTACCACACCAATGGTGACACAGACCCAGAATGCTGAGTTTACGTAGAATTGCTAGGCGAAACTGTGGGACTCTCGTAATTGTGTCCTTGAGGGCCCCAGGAAGGAAGAAGGGCAGTTTTTGGTTGTTAAGACAAGGATAGAGCCTAAAAGGGTCTGGAGGAAGAAAGGAGCTCATGTCAAGGAAACTGAAAGGAAAGAGAGGAAACAAGGTGCCAGACCTAACACTCTATGCACTTTTATTTATGCTATTTCATTTAATCCTCCTCATAACCAGCAAGGTTATCCCGATTATTAGAAAATTGAGGACTCTGTGGCTCAGAATCAAACAATCTTGAAAATAATCAGAGTGGCCTTGCTTTAGGGGTTCCAGCACTTACCTCAGTGCCTCACACAAAGAAGAGGGTCAATCAACTTCTTTCCAATAAAAGAATGAGTAAAGGAGGGTAGCCTGGCTTTTGGTTAGTTTTCTTTCCCATTTTTTTTTCATCTCTCCTTTCAAATATTTTGCTTGGGAGGAAAAACCAATTTCTTTTAAATTGTGTATTATAGGGCATTCTTTGCTAAAGAAAGGCACAGATAAGTCTAAGTTACATAGTTTCTCTTGATTTTTGTCTTTGTATAGGACTTAAGAGGCCACAAAAGCATGACAAGAACTGAATTGAGTTTGGATTAGGGTATACAGAGTGCTATGGATTTTGAAGAGTGGATTATGGATTTTTAGAATGAGGCATACCTAGATTCAAATTGCAGCTCTAATGCTAATTATCCCCTTGAGCATGGTCTAGCCTTTTATAGACTTTCTGCTCTACAGTTTCTTATCTGCAGATGATTGTCACTACCTCGTGTTGCAAGGTTTCTTTTGTAATTTTGTGAAGTGACTAACATGTAATATGTGTTCAGTATGTTGTAACAATGACCATTTATTTTTAAACTATAATAAAATATCCTAGAGAATGAGTGAATTGTAAAGACGAATTTTTGAATAAGGTATAAATAAAGGACAAATTTAGGAAAGAGGAGATAGAGTAAAATTCTAGGAATTCAAAAAAAGCATAATTATTACTCATCAATATGCAGAGAGAAAGGGAATAATTGCTTGCAAAAAGAATGATGGCTCCAAGTAATATTAAAAGTAAGGGCATAGACATTATGTTTAATAACCCAAACAGCTGTTTAAGGTAAGCAGTGGATTGTTCTCATTTCATTAAGTTCACACTCATTTACCTGGCCCAGTCACAGGGCTTTTCTCTACAGCTCCATATCTCAACATGTCCTGTCTGTGAATTCTATAGTGTCAATTGATGTTTGTGTTTTGTGAGGATTCATTGGGAACACACATATACACACAGAGATACTCTTTTTTCAAATCTTGGCCATTTTGACTTAGAGATGAATGCACTCTGAGATTCTTGTTTGCAGTTTCTGTCTTTTTCTGCCTTCCACATAATTGAAACAATTGTTCCCTCTCAGTGGTCCTTTCCTTTACCAAATCTTGCAGGCTATCCTTTAACTCCATTGTGCCTCAGTTAACATATCTGTAGATGAAGACCTCGGAAGTTCATTGACATGGTGTGCGAGCACCATGAGAAGACTTTGAGCTCTTTCTAGGAAGAAGATGTAAGCATACGGTTCTTTGAGCCACATTGGACTGCTTGAACGACATTCAACTGTTTAAGCCACATCTTTCCATTCTCATTACCTCTGTAATTTCGTTTCAGAGGCACATTCCTTTCTGAGTTACTTCAACACCTGTGTTTGAGTCCCTTTCTCTATCTCATCTCTTGCTTTACCATTGCCTGGTATAAGAATGCATAATGCCTGTATTAGTCAGGGTTCTCTCAGGAAACAGAATCAACAGGAGATATCTGTCAATAATATAATATTTTATAAGATTCTCTCACGTGACCATGGGGATGCACAAGTCCAGGTTCTGCAGGCAGGCGGCAAACCAGGGGCTCCTATGACAGCCCAATGAAAGGTCCTTGAGTTTCTGGGAGAAGTTGGCTGTCCAAAGAGGAGCTGGGAAATTCTCTCTGAATGTTGAAATCACTTCCCCTTTTAAGGCAGTCAACTGATTGGATAAAAGAGTCACCTATTGCTGATGCAACCTACCTGATTGATGCACATGTAATCAGCCATCCATGCAGTAAACTCACTGGTGATTGAAGTTCATAAATTCTCTTGTATTACAATTAGCCCAGTGCTTGCTGGACCAAACACCTGGACACAACTACCTGGCCAAGTTGACACATTAGCCCATCACAGTCCACCCCTTGTCAACTCGGCAACCATACACAGTACCCTAAACTATGCTTAGTCTCTAAATAAAAACAATAACAGGCAAGCATACATATATATTTCCGCCTAACAATATTCAACTCCCCTGCGTACAACCGGAAATGTATTAATTCCCCACAGAATAGGGTGCAAGTCCTTGGGTAATATTCACTCTTACTCTTGACATCCTTAAATATTATGACATGAAATTAATACAACTTTTCATTTGATAGGGGAAAAGATTGGGGAAGAAAACAAAGAAATTCGTTTTGTGCACACATACAATCATACTCATAACAAAACAAGGAAGAAGGGGTTCATGACTATTACAGTCCAAGTTTCTGTAACTGGTCACGTGGTCAAAGTTCATATTTATCACTACCTTCTTACACTACCCATTCCATGTTCCCATTACCTTCAGCAAGCACTTCAGCTGACCATGGTTCTTTGCCTGGTGGGGTGACCCAAACTTTCATTCCCGAAGAATGTTAATCCTACTTGAATTGGTTTGTTGCAATTTTCTATTGACTTTAATCACAGGGCATGGCAGTACTAGGAGATGCCCTAGAGGATCTCCTGCATTCCAGGCAAACTCTTCTTTACCCCCATTATGTAGATGTAGTCTTACTTCCCCTTGATAGTCAGGATCACCCCAGCCAGTATAGTAATTCCCTTTTTTGCCTGTTGATTCACAGGCAAGAGGAGCCCAATGTGGCCAGGTGGCAGTCTTAACTTCCAGTTCAATGGAATCATCATTGTGTTCCCTGGTGGCAGCACCCTCCTTTTGGGACTAAAACCTGTAGAGCATTAGAGCTTAAGGTTGTAGGGACAGGAAGCAGAAATTTTCCTAGTGGGTCACTAGGGGTAATAGTGAGTGATGCAACTCCCATTTCCACTCCTTACTTCCTGGACCCATGAATCCTGGTTATGGGAGAAACACCACCATAGAGAGGATGCTGATTTAGAGCATACACAGCCTCCTGGAGAACATTGCCCCAGCCCTGCAAGGTATTGCCACCTAGGTGGCACTGTAATTGAGTCTTCAAAAGGCCATTCCACCTTTCTATTTTCCAGCTGCTTCAGGGTGATGGGGAACATGGTAAGACCAGTGAATTCCATGGGCATATGTGCCCATTCCCGCCCATCATTTGCTATGAAATGGGTTCCTTAATGGCCCATGGTAAAGTGTGCAGTCTCTACTAAGGCCCAGTAGCAAGCCAAAAGCTGCTTCTCAAAAGGGGAGTAGTTATCTGCAGAGGATGGCAAAGTTTTGCTCCAAAATCCTAAGGGTCTGCATTGTTATTCCCCTATAGGGGCCTGCCAAAGGCTTCAGACGACATCTCTATTTACCATGAAACTTCTAGTACCACTGTATCTGCTGGATCATATGGTCCAAGTGGTAGTGCAGCTTGCACAGCTACCTGGACCTGTCTCAGGGCCTCCTCTTGTTCTGGTCCCCAATCAAAACTAGCAGCTTTTCTGGTCACTCAGTAAATGGGCCAGAGTAGCACACCCAAATGAGAAATGTGTTGTCTCCAAAATTCGAAGAGGCCAACTAAGAGTTGTGCCTCTTTTTTGGTTGTAGGAGTGGCCAGGTGCAACAGCTTAACCTTTACTTTAGAAGGGATATCTTGACAGGTCCCACACCACTGGACACCTAGAATTTCACTGCAGTGGAAGAACCCTGTATTTTTGTTGGACTTATCTCCCATCCACTCTCATGCAAATGTCTTACCAAAAAATCTAAGAGTCTTTGCTACTTCTTGCTCAGTAGGTCCTATCAACATGATATCATCAAAATAATGGACCAGTACGATGTCTTGTGGGAGAGAGAGACGATCAAGGTTCCTGCAGACAATATTATGACATAGGGCTGGAGAGTTGATATACCCCTGAGGCAGGACAGTGAAGGTATACTGCTGGACTTACCAGCTGAAAGCAAACTGTTTCTGGTGGTCCTTACTAATGGCAATTGAGATAAAAGCATTTGCCAGATCAATAGCTGTGTACCAGATACCAGGGGAAGTGTTGATTTGCTCAAGCAATGTTACCACATCTAGGGCAGCAGCTCCAATTGGAGTCACCACCTGGTTAAGTTTATGATAATCTACTGTCATCCTCCAAGATCCGTTTTCTACACAGGCCAAATAGGAGAGGTGAATGGGAATGTGGTGGGAATCACCACCCCTGCATCCTTCAAATCCTTGATGGTGGCACTAAGCTCTGCAATAACGCCAGGAATCCGGTATTGCCTTTGATTTACTATTTTGCTAGGAGGGGGTAGTTCTAGAGGCTTCCACTTGGCATTTTCAATCATAATAGCCCTCACTCCACAAGTCAGGGATCCAGTGTGGGAATTCTGCCAGTTACTGAATATGTCTATTCCAATTGTATATTCTGGAACTGGGGAAATAACCACAGAATGTGCCCGGGGACTCACTGGACCCACTGTGAGATGGCCCTGAGCTAAAACTCCATCAATCACCTGACTTCCATAAGCCCCGACTCTGACTGGTGGACCACAGTGATGTTTTGGGTCTCCTGGAATTAATGTGACTTCTGAGCAAGTGTCTAATAATCCCCAAAATATCTGATCATTTCCTTTTCCCCAATGCACAGTTACTCTGGCAAAAGGTCATAGGTCTCCCTGGGGAAAGGTGGGAGGAAGATTAACAGTATAAATTTTTGACAGGATCCTTCCCCAAGGGGACCTGGCCTTCTTAGCATTCAAGGGGCTCTGGGTCTGTAAACTGTCTCAAGTCTGGTAATTGATTAAGGGGCTGTAATTCTCTGCTTCTGTAATTTGAGTTAGGGTTTTGTTCACTCGACCTAGAACTCTTCTACTTATACAGATCCAGAAGAAATTTAGTAGACTGCCCATGTATTTCACTTCTTTGTACCCCATGATCTATTAGCCAATGCTGTAACTCCATGTGTCTCAGACTATTCTGTGTCCTGCTTTGAATCTGCCTTTAATTGCGGTATCCACGCCCACCTTTCCTTTGTCGATTAACTTGACTTTTACCAGACCGAGATCCTATCAACCCCATAATGTTTAAGGATTCCAATTCCATTACAGCCCTCCCTACAGTAATATCTGAACTACAGAGTAGAGCAACCACAGAGCTCTTCAGAGAAAATGGAGTTAGTCTTACAAATTTATTCCTCAGGGTCCTGGTTAAAGGTGTGTCCTCTGGACATTCCTGGGTTGGGTGGGCAGGTCTCAAATGGTAAATCCATTCTAGCATTCCAGTCTCTAAGCCTTTGAATCCCCTCGTCTACTGTATACCAGGGCAAATTGGCCATCTCAACTTCAGACATGCTAGACCATGCTTTGGCCCATGTTTCAGTCAGCCGCCCAAACAAACTGTTAAAGCCCTTTCTAACCCCTCAAGCTATAGCGCTGAATCCGGAATTTCTGCTTAGTGGGTCCATATCAATAAATTTAGCCTGATCCAACTTTATATTCCTTCCACCATTATCCCATACCCTTAGTATCCATTCCCACACATATTCCCCTGATTTCTGTCTATATAAGTTGGAAAACTCATGCGGTTCTTTCAGAGTATAGCATACTTCCTCAAGGGTCACGCTTTGCATTTCACCTTTGGGGGCTTGCTGTGATTTTAGTCTAGTAATAGGTCTTAAAGATAAGAGGGGTGGTGAGGGGTGGGTAAGAAGAAGGATTAAAGATGTCTTGTAAGCTACTGGCCTTAGAGCATTCCTTTGCATTTTCTTCTGGTGAGACAGGATTAATCTCTTCAGGCAGGGGTTGGAAGGCAGATTCCTCAGGGCAGACTGGAAGTTGGGAAGTGCATGCTGGAGTTAGGTTGGTACCTGCCTCAGGGCTGGGAGGAGGTCCAGACTCCCTGGGGCAGGCCAGAGGCTGGGCAGTGCAGGCTTCAGTTTGGCTGGTACCCACTTTAGGGCTGGAAGGAGGTCCGGACTCCCTGGGGCAGGCTGGTGGCTGGATGTTATAAGGTTGACAAGGTGTTGTCTCCACAGGCCAGGCCATCGCAGATTTATATGGTAAAGTCTCAGCAGAATTTAGGGTTCCAATGTCCCCACCAATATTATCATTATCCCATATGTCTCCATCCCAATCCTCGGGGTTCCACTCCTTTCCAATCAATGCCTTCACTTTAATTGCAGAAACCCTGCAAGGTTGAGATTTTAGTTTCCTCTGTAATTCTACTACTCATACAATGGGAGTCTGGGTTTGCCTCTCAGATATCTCAAGTCTGTGGCTACAGGAGACAAGATTTTCTTTCAAGGCACACATAGATACTTTCATATCATTCATGTGGCATTTAAGTTTCACATTTGAAGACTTTAGCTTATCTCTTTCTTTTGGAAGTGTATCCAGAGTATCTAGGAGAAGCCAGCCAACATCATTATACTTTTCGACTCCACAAAATTCTGTTAAAGTGTTGAAAACACTCTCACCCAGATCCTTGCTTCTTATACGCATGGAAGTAGGGGAATCCAGTGATGCTGTTATGCATATCTCTATTGCCAGCTCATGCCATGGACTGTTAGCAACCTCCTCATTATTGGAAAGGGAGTCTTTAGTACCCTTGAGTCCAATTAGAGTAGAGAACCAATTACAAAATTCCCAGAACCACCTCAGACATCCCATGTTTAAGACTCTGTTCCTCAAGAACCAACCTACTCTCGGTACCAAGCTGTGTTAGTCAGGGTTCTCTCGGGAAACAAAATCAACAGAAGATATCTGTCAATTATATAAGATTTTATAAGAGTTTTTCACATGACCATGTCGATGCATAAGTCCAGGTTCTGCAGGCAGGATGCAAACCAGGGGCTCTGATGACAGTCCAATGAAAGGTCCTTGATGAGTTTCTGGGAGAAGTTGGCTGTCCAAAGAGGAGCTGGGAAATTCTCTCTGAATGTTGAAATCACTTCCCCTTTTAAGGCAGTCAACTGATTGGATAAAAGCATCACCCATTGCTGATGCAATCTACCTGATTGATGCAGATGTAATCAGCTATCCATGCAGTAAACTCACTGGTGATCGAAGTCCATAAATGCTCTTGTATTACAATTAGTCCCGTGCTTGCTGGACCAAACACCTGGACACAATTACCTGGCAGAGTTGACACATTAGCCTAACCATCACAATACCCTGTAACAAAATGAGGTTAACAGCCCCTATGTCTTTGATTAAGCTTTACCCCTCATCTGGTTATGTCCTTCCCTTCATCTTTAGTTGATGAAATGCCCTAGATTGTTTAAAGCCCAGTATGAGTATATTATCCTTTTTGAAGCATACTTGATCTCTGTTGAATCTACATTAACTTAAACCTAAAACAGAACTGCGCTGCTCCCCTCTCCGTAACCCCTTCCTCTACTCCTTTTCTCCCCTCATCTCTTCTCTCTAATGCCTCCCCCATCTCCCTCCAACCCTCTTCCTGCTCCTTGCCCCTGTAATTCTCACTCCCCACCCTACAGTCTTTATGACTGCCTCAATGGTTTTCTGGTACCTCATAACCCTTTTAGAAAGAGTCGGGGGAGAAATAAATTTAATAAAGCAATGTAGCCTTCCTGACCTCCTTTCCATTTGAGCACAGGTTCCTGACCTGTTCTTCTGATCTCCTTTGCATTAGACACCTGTGCAATTCAGAGCAAACTCTTGGTCTTATTTTCACTTAGGGACAGATCCAGGGCCTCCCAACCTCAGAATCAGCAGTCCAGATTGATCCCCTGGGTGTCCTTGGCCTTGCTCGCTCAGCCCGCCTGTTTTCCTGGCCAGTGACTATGGCACATTTATCACATTGGCTCTGTCACACTAAAACAGAGCTTTTATTAACTCAAGCTGCCAAGAGCACAAAAACACAGCAACAAGACTAATAGAAGGAAACGGGAGTAAGGGTGGTTTTAAAGAGTGAGGGTATACTTAAAACACGAGGAAAACTGGGCCCTCCGCTCTGCAAGGCTCCCTTCAGAGGGTCAAAAGAAAGGTTTCCCCTCCATATTTGTAACTTTCCCAGAAATAATTAGCATACATTACCAAGCAACTTGTTTTTAGCAGCATCTCCTTTGGACAGCTATTCTAAATGCTGATCATTGCATTCACTCCTTTACCAGGAATGCATCACCTACCTCCCATAATAGAAACACCCAATAGAGGACCTGCCTCAGTTTCCCTTTATCCACTCATCTTCTTGCTACTGTTAGATACCATCCAAACCAGTTGGCCCTCATACTCCCACATGGCTTTTTCCCTACTCCAAGGAGCTGAATCTTTGAAAAAATTCCCTATTGCCAGGCATAGACAGTTGCTTATGGAATGCTGGTGTCTTATTTCATGATCTGGATTCTGGTTATACAACTATGGTCACTTTGTGAAAATAAGACAGTGTGCCTACTTGTGCCCTTTTCACTACATATATTGAACTTCAATAAAAAATTTAAGCCAAATAAAAAATCCTCTCGGGCCCGGCTAGATAGCTCAGTGGATAAAGAGCACGCTGGGATACCACATGGGAGGCCCTGGGTTTGGTTCCCGGGGACCTCTCCTAGCGGGCAGACCGCCTTGAGAATGGCAAGCCGCCATGGGCGGGCCGGAGCCGCCGTGGGCAGGGCAAAAAGCTGCCACGGACAGGGCAAAAGCCGCCACGGGCAGGGCAGGTCTCCCGCGAACTGAAGCAAGAGCCGGCTGTGAATAGAAGCAGAAGCCGCCCACAAGCGGGGAAAGCC
>PVKH010001405.1:0-30698 GCA_004027955.1 Chaetophractus vellerosus
ATAAAACACATGTTCATTTAGCATTAATTAATATTAATTAATTAATATTAACATAATTAATAGTAATTAATATTTCCAATATTTATCTGGAAGAAATGCTATAGAAATAATAGTAAACTGAAAAAATATTCTTGGTAGGCCTTTCCTAATTTTATGTTGTATGTCCTTATATGTTCCTATTCAGAGCATATAATTTACCAACTTACAGGTTATACAGAAAGAAATCCATTGTAAATAATTCTAATTTAAATGTGTAATTAAAATATTTTTAACTCCTTTGCAAACTCTAACTGAAGTTCAAATAAGCATATTGCATTGCCTTTGTATTTTATGGAGCTTATCAAGAGCTTTGTTAATGAACTCTATTTGAGCTTTCTGTCAACATATTGAGCATGCAGGGTTTAATTGTTTAGGAAGGAAAATTCACAGTAGTTTTTCATGGACTTCTTATCTTCCTAAGTCTCACTCAAGCATTTCTTCAAAGATTTGAATTGTGAGTATTCACCTCATGGAAAACACATGGCTAAAGAATCGTTTAACTGCCTCACTTTATAATGGAATTACATAGTTTTGTTGGAAAATCATTCTACTTGGGATGAACTACTTTGCACAATGTCTACAATATATGCAAAGAGTCATGAAAAGCCCTAGGGAGCTTGAAAATGGATAAGAATGATCCATATATTCCAACAACCCAGTTCACACACGCTGCTTAGGGTGCTACAAAAAAATGGGAAGAAAGTGTAGCTTTATCAGGTGTTCAGTTGTTTGAGTATTTGGTTTATTTTTTTTTTTCTTTGACAGATGGCTACCAGTAGCCGTCAACGTTAAGATGATTTCTGAAGCATGAAGGAAGAAGAAAAATGCATTTTAAATCTGTTCATTTGCATCTGCTGAGTTTTGTTGGTGGCAAACCAGTGACATTGATACTGCTGTAATCAAAGCAGATTCTTAAGGGAGAGAAAGTCTATGGGCAATTAAAGACTAGGGCTTTTTCCCTTCTTTCTTTTTTTGAAATTTTTTTCATTCTGTGGAAATCATAAGCACAGTATCCAAATAACATCTCAGGGACTAGCAGCCATGGACAGAAGCTACAGTGAGCATGTGGATAATGGGAATTCTGCCAAATGTTAGAGAGCAACAGACTTGGATAAGATATTATAGATATTCTTTGGGACAGGAAAGTGGTAAGGGAACAACTTTAAGTAAAAAAGTTTCTATATAGTTTGGATGAGTTCAAGAAACGAGCCAGCACATTCATCTGGCATATATTTTAAATTCATGTAGAAAATTTTCATTGATTTTTCTAATGTTTATTAAATCCTACATTGTGCCAGGTATATACTTTCATAATTCTGTCCTGAATATATAGTTAATTAAAATGAAAAAAAATATTTAAAAAGTTTAATGTTATTAAGAACTTTAAATAATCACTTAAAATTTCCCCACATGTACTCCAACTCCCTTTCATTCAACCAACATTTACCTTTAAATCAAAGAATTTGTAGTGATATATATGTTCACAAAGCCTTCACTATGAGGACAAAAAGTACAGGGAGAAAATTTCAGTGGTTATAAACTTCATTGTTCTAGTCACTGAAGAAAGTAACACAAGACAAATAAGTATAGAAAGAAAATTTCAGTGACTGAATAATATCTTACTAGTGGTTATTTACTGAAATAAAATTTAGACGTCTTCTACTTAAAAAGAATCTCTAAAATATTCCTACAACAAAGCTAACACTTTCAAAGCAAAGTGTCAAAATGTTCATGACAAATCAGAGCAATCCCCATCCCCCAAAGACTAGTAATAAGCCCTAGTAATACCTCAGGCATTTCAAGTAGGTATTAAATTACACCTGGAACTAGAAATACAACTATGGGGCAGAAAGAAATGTAAAAAAAAATGCAATATAATTAAGATGACAAGTATAAATAAGAAACTTTTTTGGCAAGTAACTTTGGCTTTTACCTGAACTTATTGAAAATATTATCAACTTAATAAGGAGATAATAGCAATGATAGATCAAACATACCAAATGTAAAAACATCAGATAGTATATACATTGCCTGGACAATTGATATTTAAAAATATTCCTGGATTCTGATTTAACAAGTCACCAAACTAATAATTTAGTGACCTGGTAAATACTAGGTATCTGTAGATGACTTGAAATGCATAAGTAATGCAGGTAATTCATTTTACTGAAAAACATCCATACTGTTTCGCCTAACTAGATTTTAAAATCAGGTGATAATTTTTATATTACTCCAATGGTTACTTAAGACTACCTCGAATATGGTATTAGCAATCATGCTGAAGAAAAACTTGGCTAAACATATAGAAATATTGTATCTGATATACGAACTTAATATGCCACCATGATAAATTATGTTTATATGAAGTGACATTTGATAAGAAGGCTTAATTAATATATGGTTTCATTTTGATTGGTTTCTAAAGATACAAATAAAATATCAGTAAGGAACTTGTTTTACTCAAATTCTTTCTCACAAGAATTGTTACAAGTTATTATTTCATTCTAGGTTAGATTACAAATTTACTAAAATATGCTCATTAGCTTGCCTTTCACCTAGCAAATAATCTTTACTCAATTTTTAAAGTAGCCTTATACTCCTTATAATCTTAAATCAACTAAATTTAAGTCAACTGAAATTGCTATTATATCTAAAGCTAAGAAGTTATTATATAAGAAATTCTCTGATTTGTGAGCACATTTTGCCCTTTGAGGCCTTACAGTTTTATGAATACAGCTATCCATTTGTTTGTTTTTTAAATCAATAAAATACATCTTTA
This sequence comes from Chaetophractus vellerosus, assembly GCA_004027955.1. Lineage (NCBI taxonomy): Eukaryota > Metazoa > Chordata > Mammalia > Cingulata > Chlamyphoridae > Chaetophractus > Chaetophractus vellerosus. The sequence continues at coordinate 2,819 of PVKH010001405.1, forward strand.
TAGGAATAGGCATTGAATGTTATATATGACATCTATAGTCAACAAAGGAACAAAGGAGGGGCAATGATCTAAAGATGTTCACCTCTTTTGTTGGAGTCTTGTCCTAACCCATCAGCAGAGAACACATGTGGTCATAAAAGATCACACTAATGCATTCTTTCCCTGACAGTGTATGCTGCACCGAGCTTGCCAAATTCCAACTCAGGTAGCTCCATTTTTCCAGCACACATTCCTGCTGCTTTTTCAATTGGGCGAATTATTCTTACTTCCCCTCTTTTACAGAGTTGCTGGCTCATGTAGGTTATTACGTTTCTGTCCCAGTGGCTGCTGCATTTCCACAGTAAGTGAATGATCTCTCAAAGGTACTTTGGGATGAAAGTGAGTGGATAAATGTGAAGAATTATATTTTTATTTCATCTCTTTGGAAGGATTATTCTATAACTCTTTGTTTGGCTTGGAGGGCTCTTCTGATTTGATTTCTTTTTTGAATAAGCGAAACAGCCACCCAGATGGCAAGCACTTCACATTTCAGCATAGTGTAATTCGATTTGGAAGTTCAATGAAACTCACTTGGAAATCTCCCTCCAGTATATTTCCCCTCTTAAAATTTTCAGTTTTAAATTCCTGGCTTCATGCATAAACAAGCTTCAGGGAACTGAGTGGTGAGTGGCAGGGTAGCCAAAAATATAATTTTTAACCATTTAAATGAAATGTTCAAAATAATTGGTCTTGTCTTGAAATCTCCCTGAGATTTCACTATGGAAGCAGTGTATATATTGTGCAATTCTCAACTTCCAATACTCTTTATATTATTCTTATGAATAATATTCCACAATTTATTTTTTTGTCTGTTCAGGAACCTAAGTGAGTATTATGTGCAGTCAATATTTATCAAAGGCCTCTCTCATGCAACTCTATTCCTGTGTTTAAAGTCTCCTTTTTTCATATTCTGTTCAGAGAGAGAGAGAGAGAGAGAGAGAGAAATACACTTACATATAATATATACGCAAACATTTAGTTTGATAGAGGAACCGAAAATGTTCAAAATAATGTTTTTAAAAATGTTTTTATTTAAAGCCCTGAAGAAATTATTGTGAGAAATTTTCACTGCATAGTCCTTCAAATTGTTAAGCTTAATGAAGTAAATTCCACTTTATAAGGGAAAAAGATGTTTTCCTTTATAAACTGAAAACAATAAAAAGAAAAGAAAAACTAATTTTGGGGGCCCTGAGCTTTAAGATTGGTATATGAAGGAATGTAGGGAATGGGACGCAAGACTCATCAAAATCAAAGTCTGGACCTATAGTCTCAAGAATGCACAGTAACATCTGTATCAACTCACAATCAAGCATAATATATTTTGATTAATCATCATTTAGGAGTTTTAAGTTTTAACTTTTTTACTTAGAATATGAAGCCTCTACACCTTATTTTTATACTTGCTTATCTTCTACAAACATGTAGATCTAATATTAGCACATAACTCTGGAACTTACAAATGTAATAATAGAATCTTATGCCTCTGCTACATCAGAACCTCTGGGAACACTGAAAAAACTCAAGCATTCTCATGAGCACCTAGGTTAGGTGTCAGGGATTGCTCTCTTTAATTCTACACTTGGGAATTCATCTACCTGTCTATACCATCAAAGTGCTAGAGAACTTTGACAAGAGTGGTATTTTGGCCCCAAATAGTATAAAGGAGAAGCAAAGAGTACTTTGCTGTTTCTCAGTTACCTCATTTAGTCAGGTTGAATCAATCTGAAAATCTGGATCAGACATGGTCAGCCAGCTGTCATTCCAAAGGTGACAGTGGTCAACCTGTACCACTAACATCCCACTTTAAGAGGTATTTAGGTGATATCCTTTAAAATTTCTCAAAAAATTAATGACACTGAAGTTCTTAATTGAGCCAACATTTTGCTAGTGGCACAGTGAAAGTTACCAAAAAAGGGAATTTTTAAAGTCCCCTAAAGTCATAAAATGATTCAAAGACTAAGAATTAACATATGTTAAAATAGCTCAATTTCTTCAGCTAAATTCTTTAGAAGTATTAAAATAATTGCATTTTGTGGATAGTAAATTGTGCAATGCAAAATGTGCTATATCAGATATTAAGTGCTTATTTGTCTTTCTAGAATGAGATACATACTTCATAGTACCTGAACTTATTTTAGAGTCAAATTGGCAAAAATTAGCAAGGCTTGAAGTTAAATATTATTGCCCTCAGCAGAAATAAGTAGATATGACAAGGCAAAGTATATAAAGAAATTATGAAAGAACATAACTGACATTGAAAAATAATTTTCAAAAACAATATGGTGCAACCCGGTGACTGCAGCAATGATAATTACCAATTAAAGTGGAGATGAAGGAGGAGGTGGGGTCAAAAGGGCATCTGCCTCTTCCTCTCTCAGATCTGTGTGATTCCAAGTAAAACTGAGGATGCTTGAAAGAAAACCAGAAAAGACATTAGGGGCTTACCATCTTGAAGAAGAATTTAATGGCTCAGAAAACACTTAATAAACCCTAATAATTTACAAAACATGCAATTATAAATAGGACACCAGTAAGTAACATCAAGTTATTCAGGAGTAAACTGGATTTTATAAATAAGCACATTGGTTTTGCAGATCAATATGTGTTCTCTCACTCCTTCCACAAAGTTCACAGGTGATGAAATGAAAAAAAAAAAAAAAAAAAACCAGCAGTATTTACCACTTGATCAAATACTATTATTCTGAGATGTGTGAGTTAAATACACCAAAGGAAATGAAACTTGCTGAAGGAAGGATACAACAAATGGAGCTTCAATGATAAAAATGAAGTGGGCTTTTATACTCCAGAAAGGGCACTATTGACTTTTTTATAGTTTGTGAAAGAATAATGATTATATTTACAATTAATAATTAGGAAATTTATTTTCAACCAATTTTATCTTCATCACATATTCTTTGCATAAACACCACTACTTAATAATTTAGAGAATATCTTATATAAATAATTAATGCAATATGTATGTCCAAATAAATGTCATGTTATCAGCAATATTTCAGTTTTTAAATTCTGGCTTCAGCAAATAAGATATGAAAAATAAACATTTCCATGAAAAACTACTACTTTATTGGCTCCTATTTCAAGCACATAAATGCTCCCGAATTTGAAAATTTTCATTAATAGATATTTTTACAAGTAATCTCCATTAAGTGTGTTAAAAAAACGGTTTTAGTAAAGCAAAGTAGTTTGGAAAAATGATCATAAAAGTCAATGTTGAAAAGCTTGTAGAAAAAACTACTTTGCAATAGAGTATCACTGATATGAACAGTCCTGCCCATCTATGAATCATGAACCAATAAATAATCCTAAAGTCCTGAAAAACTTTTGTGAGCTGCATGACACTTCTCTCGAATTTGATCTTGCCTTTCCTGGCAACCTCATTAATCCATCCTTTGCTCTCTCATTGTCTTGCCATTCTTGTTTGATACACTTTCCTCTTTCTTTTATGATATCCTAAAGTCACCATTCTGACACTGTCTTTTCAAAGCCTTTTGGTAAATGCAGAGTTCAGCTGACCCTTATCCTTAGATTTGAAACATAGTCAGTAGAACAAATGTGGCCTCCTGACCCAGAGGTGTGGCTAAACTGACACTTTAAGTCCAAAATTTTATCTATTTAGACACTGCACACTAATTAGTAGAAGGCATGAATACCAGTAAAAAATTTGAAAGATTTTTGTGTTCATTTCTCATAGGTGATAGATTTGCAGTGACATGAGAAACGGTATGTTCAAGTCAGAAAAAATTATTGGTTGCCCAACCTACATTTATGCTGAAGGGATTTCACCTAAATTTGCAAAACAAATTCATAGCATTATACAGAAAAAAGAAGCAATCAGATTTATAAATGTAGTACTTGTGCCTTCAGTCACTCCCACTTTATAGAATATTTGGTAAAAACAGGTAAGTATAAATATTATATTCATTCTAATGCAGTCAGTATCTGGGTAACAAAAAAATTGTGAAGGCATATACTAAGCTGCTTTCTTAAATCAAGACTTTCTATGGCTTAAAAGTCTTACCATGCTCAACTTCTCATCTCTAGTGAGTGATGAGGTTTTTAAAGTAACAGGTATAATTAGACATCTTAAACATTACAATTGAAACTACAGAAAAAAACAAGTGTATCGTTTACTTATCCAAAGAAGTACAATACATTCATTTAAATTTAAACTGTCAAGTAGGTGAAACAGAAAATGCAAACTGAAGAACTACAGTTAGATGAAGCAATGAAGATGCAATATCTTATAAAAGTCATAGGTTTTCATACGGTGGAACAGGTCAGAATCAAGGCTTCTGAAACATAGTTGAACTGTGAATTTCAGCATGTGTCTGAGGTATCAAGAATCTGACTTATCAGTGTGTTCATTTCCAAAAAAGTTGATTGAGTCAACAGAAAACTATTCATCAAGAAGTCTATAACCCTAACATTTTGAAAACAAGTAAATGAATCCTAGAATCATCCTGGAGCTTTTAGTTACATATGAGGCACAATTCTGTGCAATATGTATACTAGTATAAGTTGGTTAAAGGACATATTCTTTTAAAAGAACTCTACTTGGACTCTTAGAATCCTCATCAAAGAGCTACACCTCAGGTCCAAACTCAGATGCACCTTGACTGAACCCTTCTCTCTTTCTCCAAGACAGTTTGAATACCTGTCTCTCATCGACTTGATTAATGATTAAAACTATGTCAACAAGTGGACATTTAAAAATGATTAACAAGGGAAATTAAACTTTTCTGTCTGCTTTTTCCATCATTGCTAAAAATCTGTATTTTCAAAGCTTAAAGGATGTACAGTCAATCATTTTCATTTTAAAAATGCATGTTTTCTGAAGTTTCTCATTTTTGGGTCCACTACTGATTTTGAAAAGATAAAATATTGGAAAAAATTTGCTTTAGAAAAATAACATTCTCTTTACATACAAAGAAAAGAAAGGTCCAAATCTTTAGTGGATGCATTCTTTTCATCTATACATGGTAACACGTGGTTACTAATACTTCACTAGCCAAATAATGCACAAAATGGCAGAGTCAAATTAAATTTTAGAACGCGGTACTTCTTAAATTTGAGCAAGTAAATTGTAATGGGTATTTTGAATATTATAATATTTATAGAAAAATAATGAATAGTTGCTTTGAACACCTAAAAGTTCTATAATTTCCCTATCATCACTTTTCACAGGTCTTCTTTGGCCATGTCCGCAAACTTCACAGGTTAACAGGGTGACCATTTTAATTTCTACATTGGGAAGTTGTTTCATAGCACGGAAGGCTCCATATTTATTTTTACTGATTAAAACATGTCACCTTTTCCACAGTAGTGTAATATATATATATATGGTCAATATTTTTTTATTTGAATCATGGTATGGTATACTTCAAAAACTGTAATATTGATTCTTTATTTTTGAATTGCTAAGTTAAATGAGGTTTTCCAGTTTTTATAACAAGGGCTATTATGATGTTACTACTAAAATAACATTGTATAGTAAAACCTAGTAAAAGGCTGACATTTTTCATACTGTGACTTCTCAGTAGGGCTATGATCTTTACCTCAAGTTATTTTGAGCCAGAATTCATTTGTTGATACAAGTCATAATTTTATCACATCTGTTCAGTTATCTGTGACAAATGAGTGAGTGCTAGCAATAAATTTCATCTAAGCACATTATGTGCAGTCATAACCTTAAAACAGATTTTATACCTTATAGCAGTTAAACAAAATAATTCAGTGCCAGAATAGGTAAGAACATGGGATTATCTTTCACTTAATTTATCAATGCTTTATGACATTGTAAAAAAAATCTGCCAATGGTTAAGGCTGACCAAACCTAGAAGTGGTTTGCCTGTTTTACGAACATACTCAAGAATGTTGATTTTTGACCATCAATCTTTGTTGATAACAATTATAAGATTTACACTGAATAAACCAGGAAACATGAACAAGTTCAGAAAGGTAATTTCTATTGGAGATAATATGAATAATATAACCACATTTCTGAACCTATTTTCTTACTCCTCTCAAAACTTTGCACCATACCTTCTAAATCCTTAACCCATGGTTAATAAATTCCTGTAATCAAACTCAATTTGAAGCATGTACCTTGACTGATTCATAGTTCCTACAGAAGGCAGAATAACGGTCCCTCAAAGACGTCCATGTCCTAATCCCCAGAACTTGTGCATATGTCCTTACATGGTAAAAAGTACTCTGTAGATATGATTAAGTTAAGGGCCTGGAACTGGGGAGATTATTCTGGGTTATCAAAACATAACCACAAGGATTTTTAAAAGAGTCAGAGGAGGTGTGATGACAAAAGCAGAAAACTAGAGTGCTGCAGTGTGCAAAAGACTCGCCCTGCCCCTGATAGATTTAAGGATAGAAGAATGGGCTTACAAGGAATGTGGTGGCCTGTAGCAGCTTGAGGAGGCCAGAAAATAGATTTTTCCCTCAGAGCCTCCAGAAGGAACCTAACCCGGCTGACGCCTTGATTTTAGCCCAGTGGGAATCACTGCAGACTTCTGAACTATAAAACTATGAGATAATAGATGTTTATTTCAGCTTCCACAGAAAATGAATATAGTTCCCATAAAGATCTTGCTTCTTGTACAAGTTCTTTTAAATGGTGGTTTTCTTTTCTCCCACATTATTCTGGGCGATAATATCAATAGTAGTTGGGCCTTCCAATGCATATTCTAAACCACCAGGCTATCAACCATTCTTACAAAAATCCATCCCTTCCATCTATGAACTCCTTTAGAAATCTGTTGCCATCATCCACTTAAATCAATATCATCCATACTCACAATCACTGCTTCACAGAGTTCTTCTGCATCCTAAATCCACTCTTAATGCCAGGTAACTTCCATGTACATAATCTAACATCATGAGTCCTAGCTCCTCAGTTGCCAAGATCTTCAGAGTCACTACCCATCAGCCACACACTGATGCCTTTGGACCTCATCATCCAGCGTTACTGCTCAACTGTGGGATAATAGCTTGATTGTTCTGTTGACTCACCACAGCATCTCACCCTTCCAGCTCTTCTACACGATTATGCATGCAACTATAAATATTATTTGACCTCATACATGCCTCCAGAATTAGGATTCATTAACTTTTTTTTTTTTTTTTGAAAAATACACTAGTCCATTCCCTTCGTCTCCCCCTTAGTCAGTCCTCAACTCCTTTGTCCATCATTCTCTCATCCATGTGTCAGCCTTTTCCATTCTTAAACATATGCTACTGGTAACTGCTAGAGAAAACAATTAATGGCAATTACTGACTTTGGTTCAGCCCCCAAAATTGCCAAGTAATTTATATGTTTTCCTAGATAGTTCCTTTTACAATTTCTTAAAGGAGCTATTTACTCAAGCACTCTATACGTCTCTGATTGCACTCAGCAGATAACCTTACATCTCATTTCTGATGGAGAATATGTTCCCATTATTTGTGTAATTATATAAAAATAGATATCCTATATATTTCCTGTATGCCAGATTCTGAGCCAGGAACTGGAAACATGTAGTAAACAAAACAAAGCACCATGCCTTATCTTTCTCCTATTCTCAGAACAATGCCCCAAAGAGATTTTTATTTCCTTATTTTCTTTTCCTTTCACAATATCTGACACTGTGGCCTGCTTCCTGGCACTTCTCCTTCTTCATTTATTACCTTGATTTTTTTCATGAAATATTTCTTATTTACTTCTTATTTACCCCTGCTAGAATATGAGTACCTTGATATCACCTTGATTTTAACACCAGCTTCCCAAGCAGTCTTCCCAGCTCAGGCATCAATTCTTTATTCTGCAGCTAAAAAGTTCTTTCTGAAATGAGGAATTTCCTGATTCCCCCAGATAAAACCCTTACCCTGATATCTCATAACCTCCAGAATAAAGTCTAAAGTTATTACCATTGGGGGCCAGCTGTATAGCCCAGTTGGTAGGGCACCAGTTTACCACATGGGAGGCCCCGGGTTCGGTCCCTGGGCCTCCTTGAACGGGAGGACCGCCTCGAGATGGCAAGCCAACGTGGGCGGGGCATGCCTCCATGGGCGGGGCATGCTGCCGTGGGCAAAGGCAAGCCCCCGCGAGCAAGGGCGAGCCCCCACGAGCAGGCGGGCCGCCGCTCCGGTGAGCTGCCTTGGCAGGCCGCCCCAGCAGAAGGAGACAAGCAGACACAGAGGAACGCAGAGGAAAATGAACACAGCAAGAACAAGCAAAAAGTGGGGGACGTATAAAAAAAAAAATCTTAAAAAAATCATTAGCATTTTATATAAGGGACACTATACTTAGGCCATTCTTTATTTCTAAAATGCTGCTCTTACAGTCTGGTACCTGCTTTTCTGAACTTCTTTCATAATTCTGAATATCTCTTGCTTGATCTCATCAGTGTGCTTTAGCTATTAATGCCCACATAACCTTATAATTTCAGCACAAACCTCACCATACTTAGGAATAGTTATTTGACACCTTTGTCTACTTTCTCCTTTTTTAATACTTTTTATCATCTTTTATATCATTCACCACCCTGGATTACAATGATCTATTTGTTTGTCCCTCTTCCCTAATGGTTTTTAAGGTTTCCATGAGGAAACAATCCATGTGGCATTTATCTTTCAATTCTCTTTATGAAATAAAATGTATGACACAATAAATGCTCAATAACTTTTATTTTGTTTGAATAAACACTACTTTTCCAGAAACAGATTGTTTTCTTATCTTCTTTCTTGTGTGACCCTGGCATATTTTCGATAGATTCAAAACAACTCATAAAACATAGGTGTAGATAGGTATGTTTATTTAAAACCATACAATTTGTATAACTTGTTAAGCTATGCTATTCATGCTTTCTTGGGGTTGCCTATATGGCAATATCATAATTCTATTTCTTTAACCTATTTCAATTGCCATAGGCTTCAGTAGAATTGATTAGAATGCTAACAACTAAAGGAAGATAAGATATGTTCTTAGTTTCCCCAATCAATGAAAATGATATAAGTTTTATAAAAAATACTGATTTTACAATTGATGAAGGACTCTTGTTACTATTACTATATTAGTATTTAACATACCATGCCAGTTACTAAAAAATAAAAATCCAAGAATGAAGAACAATAAATGATGTGGAGGCATTGGCCACTGGAGGTTCTGAGGGGAGGGAGAAGGAAAATCAGGTGTAATATGGGGGCATATTTGGGACATTGGAATTGTCCTGAATGTCGTTGCAATAATGGATACAGGTCATTATACATTTTGTCATAACTTACAAAATTGTGTAGGACAGAGAGTAAACTATAATGTAAACTATGATCCACACTTAGTGGCAATGCTCCAAAATGTGTTCATCAATTTTAACACATGTACCACACTAATGAAGGATGTTACTAATGTGGGAAATGTGGGAGGGGTAGGGAGTGGGGCATACAGGAAACCCTCATTTTTTTATGTAACACTTATGTACTCTAAAGTATTTTTTTAATTAGCTAAAAAAGAATGAAGATGATTTATTCTTTTTTACATAGTAATGATACTATGTAATTTGAAAATACTATGAGGTTATAATATGGCAGTGTAATCATTTGTTACATTAGCTTCCCTTTTATCACATGATTGATTTTTTAAAAGAGTTAAAAGTCTTCTCTTGATACCATTAGGTTATGAAACTTCAATACTGAAATGACAGTAATTACTGAGGTCTTAATTTTTATCAAATAACTGACTTGACAGATTTTAATAACTTAATTGATATGTTGTTCCATGATTTTAGAGCAGAGTTTCTATTTACCTACCTAAAATACATATGACAGGAACACATTGATTCAATTCATCTTATTTCCTAAGGTCTCTATATCTTTCAAACTTATACAACTGAGATGTTGAAGATTTTAAAAGAAGAAAAAAGAAAACTTACCTTAGACTGAATAGGACTGATTTTATGATGGAAAACAGGCAGGAGATTCTAAACGGATATTGCTTTGATTTGCATAAATTAAGCTACCTTCAAAATCAACTACAAATTCAAGAATAAAATTTCTTACATTGTTTTAAGAATTCATTGTGGTCTTAAACACAGTGTTTAATATAGTGAACAATCCAATAAAATCCTAAAGAACGAGTAATATTCCATGAAATGAAATTCAGTAACCAAACCAACCAGAAAACTTGAGCCATGGTGACATTGTCAATGACCCCAAAGCTATCATGTTTATGGTTCAAGCAATGTGTAAGGTTGGTGTTTAACCCTATTGAGAACTTTGGGCAATATTACACTGGCTTTCTATTATTTCTGTTTTAACAGCTGGAATTTCTGCCTGAGTAATGTGGCTTAAATTTACAAGACACCAATAGTATTAACAGTGTGGGCTGTACTTTTTGTTTCAGTGCAACATGGAGAAGTTTTTCAATGGGTACACCTACATTTGAAAGAAAACTGTATATATAGTTTACAAATGTGAGTAGATGAATGTGCTCATCAGAAAAATGTCTATAAAGTATAAATGGCAGATCTTTCCAGGTTAGTTTTTCCCTTTGGGTTTTGAAGGGAGCCCTCAGAATCCAGCAAGGCTGCTCTAATTTATTTTCCATAGATGTAAGTCAGTGCATATCAGGTATTAAATGTGATGCCAATTAAGCAAAATGAGAGTTTCCCATTCATAAATAGCTTCGTGAACTAATACTATTATTTTTGGCCTTAGTGCCATTGGTATCTTCTGAAAGATGTCAGAAGTAAACTAAAATATTAGAAGTACTACAGGGCAAATCAAATCATCACTTATTTTATTAGCTATTTCTAGAAGTTAAAGTAAAAGGACTAAAATAGACAATGCTCATCACATATATTTCTGTCAACCAAGGAAAATAAGCAAAGATGCAGTTATTTTTTAATTAAAAAAATTTTTTAGGAGGTACCAGGGATTGAACCCAGGACCTTGTACATGTTACTCAATGACTAATATCTGCTCCCCAATGAGAGCTGGTTTTCTGTTTGTTTTTGTTTTTAGGAGGTACTGCGGATTGATCCTGGGACCCCGTACATGGGAAGCAGGCACTCAACTACTTGAGTTACATCCACTACCCAAAGATACAATTTTGATTTATTAATGTTTAGAATAAATAACCATACACACACTTTAACTCTTTACATAATAATATATATTACAAATTACTTTTGAATGTGATTTGTTTTTCCCTTCTTCTGCCAAGCAATAAAAAATGTTTATTAATAAACATTTGAAGCCCTGGTCAAGATGTTGTTGTGAGACACTTCAGAGCTCCACTTCCCCCACAGAATTGTTGAACAACCAGCAAGAATTAGCAGAAACATCTTTCTCAAATTCCAGAAAAACACTTAAAGGTGTAAAGTAACAGGTTAAGCACCAAGCTCTCCTCTACCCCCTTACTGGCTCCATACAGAGCCAGCAGTGCTCCCAGTGTGGATTCTTGGTCCTGGTTCCAGAGGGAGCAGAGTAACCCTTGTGTACATACTGGGAGCATGAATGATGTCTGGCCCAATCTGTCTGATGGTGGTCGGAGGAATGTGCTGTACCAAAACTCAACCTGCAAGTAGAAGGGAGCTCACAGAGCTCTCCTACAGAATGCTGTGGGAAATCAGTTGAGTATTTGCCTAGGGCTAGGGTTTTCTGGCACAGCACAGTGCTCAGGATGGTGAGGAAACTGTTTCCCAGTTAAGAGAAGACATTCATATTAGTATAAACAGGAGAATTCCTAGGGTCAAATGTACACCTCCAAGACAAGAGGCATGCACAGAAAGGACCACCTGGGAGGCCCCCATGCTTTAGCATGGAACTGAAGGAAGGCATTCACATAGGTCAGTCAGCAAAGACTGGGAAAGGAGTTTCATTTTTTGCCTTTTCTCTCTCTCTCTCTCTTTTTTCTTTCTCTTTTTAGCTCCAGAAATATTAGGAAAGCTCTGTCATAATACTAGCTGGATATAAGCTTAATAAACAGACATCTCAGAGCCTAAATCTAGGGATACCATATTAAACTATCAAAATGGGGAGCAGATGTGGCTCCCGAGGTTGAGCACCCATTTCTCACATGGGAGGTTCTGGGTTCAGTTGCGGGTGCCTCCTGAAAAAACAAAAACAAACAACAAGTAAAACAAATGAAAAACCAACTCATGGAAGCTGATGTGGTTCAGTGGTTGAGCGCTGGTTTCCCACATACGAGGTCCTGGGTTCAATCCCCAGCCCCCAGCGCCTCAAAAAACAAAACAAAAAAAATCATAATGTCCAAGTTTCAACAAAATGCAAAATATATAAAGAAACAGGAAGTGATGGCCCAGGCAAAGGAGAAGATTAATACATTAGACACCATCAATGAGGAGGATCAGACCTGGGATCTTCTATACCATGACTTTTTTTTTTTAAAGGTCCTAAATATGCTCAAAAAGCTAAATGAAAACATGGACCAAAATAAAGGAAATTAGAAAAACTATAGATGAACATAAACAGAATATCAATAGAGAGATGGAAATTATGAAAAGAAAACAGAAAGAGCTGAAGACCACAGTAACAGAAATTGTGGTTCATTAGCAGATTGGAGGTGACAGAAGAAAGGATCAGTGGACTTGAATATAAGAAAATTGAAGTCATCTGGTCTGAGGAACAAAAAGAATAAGGAATAAAGAAAAGTTAATTTGGAACCTGTGTAACATTAACAAGTGTACAAATGTGTGTATTCCAGAAGGAGAAGAGAGAAAGGAACAGAGAGAATATTCAAAGAAACAATGGCTGAAAACCTGCCAAATTTAACAAAAGACATGAATCACAAAACAAGATGTTTGATGAGCTTTAAACAGGATAAACCCAAGTGGACCCACACTTATGCTATATTCTTACCAAACTGTTGAATGCCAAAGATAATGAGACAACTGCAAAAGCTGAAAAAGAGATGCAACATGTTTCAAACAAAGGAGCCACAAGAAGATTAAGTCCCGATTTCTCATCATAAACCACAGAGGTAAGAAGAGAGTGGGAAGACATTTAAAATGCTGACAGCAAAAAAAATTGCCAACCAAGATTTCTATATTCAACAAAACTGTCTTTCAAAAATGAGGGCGGAACTGACACATTCCCAGATAAACAAAAGCTGAGGAACTACGTTGCCACTAGACTGGCCCTATAAGAAATTCTAAAGAGAGTTTTGCAGGTTGAAAGAAAAGGACACTAGACAATTGAGTGAAGCCACAGAATAAATAAAGATCTCCAGTAAAGATAATAACATGGGTAAATATAAATGCCAGGGCTATTGTGTTTGGTAAGTAACTCCACTTTTTACTTCCTACAGGATCTAAAAGGCAAATACACAAAATATAACAATAAATCAATGGTTTTGGACTCATAATGTATAAATATGTAATTTGAGACAAGAACTACATACAGATGGGAGGACAGAGGGATATAGGATTAGTTTATAGATGCTAATTAAGTTCAGTTGGTATAAAAAAAATGAGATTGTTACAGATTTAGAATGTTAAATTTAAGCCCTATGGTAACCACAATAAATTATCAGAGAATATGCAAATTCATACAGACAGAAATTCATATCACGGGTAAGAGGCAAGAGCAGTGGGGAGTTAATACAAACTTGAGTGCAAGGTTTCTATGTAGAATTTAGGGAAAGTTCTAGTAATGGATGGTGGTGAAAATACTGCAACATTGTGAATGTTATTAATCCTACTGAATGTTATTTTTAGGAGGAACTGGGAGGGCAGATTTTTGTTGCATGTATGTTTCACAATTTAAAAATAAAAAGAATGAAAGAGACTAAACAAATAATGAAAATTAAATGCAATTCATGCTACTGGGTGGGATCTAAGAATGGAGGAAAAAAGGCTCAAAAGGACATTATTGGAGCATAAGAAAAAATTGAAACATAGAATATAAACTATATATCAATTTTAAATTTCTTGAACTTGAAAACTATATTTAAAGTTATTACATAGGTGAATATCCTTGTTCATAGGAAATGAACATGAAAGTATTATGTGTTCAAGGAGTATGATGTGTACAGCCTGCTCTCAAATTTTCAGAAAATAGATGATATATAGATAGATACAAACATACTTACATATATACATATATAGAAGAAAGGTAAGTAGATAGATAGATAGAGAGTCAAAATGAAAGAGCAAAGGTGATAAAATGTTAAAATTGGTAGATCTGGGGGGAGTGAGGATATGTTGAGGATATGTTGGAGTTCTCTGTATGGGGTTTGTATTATATTTGCAACTGTCCTATAAATTTGAAATTATTTTGTTGTAAAAAGTTAAAAAATAGAATATTTGAAAACTTTCCTAAAGACTAAATAAGCAAGTAGAAAAAATACAAAATGGAGTAAAAGTTGTTAATAAATGTTTTGATTTTAAGCCTAATTTTTCTGCATAATGCTTTTTCTGTTTTTTAAAATATTTTTCTTGAAGAAATATTATATATTTGTATAATACATGGTAATTAGAAAGTATTTTTGCATTTATTACCTTGTTCATCCTCAGAATAAGCCTGTGAAGTATGACAAGTTAGATAATATTGTGTACAAACATTTTCTTTTCATGGATGAAGAATTAGAGCCAAGATAAGGCTTTGCAAATCTCAAAGAGGGTCTCCTAACCTCAAGTTCCATATTCCTTTTGCAGTATATCCCATCTCCACATCCTTGCAAATGGGGAGGGGAAGGGTATATGTGTTTGTTGGTGGGCATGGTTTAGTATCTTTTATGAGGTGCTTAATAGTCAAGGTTCTAAAAAGTACATTAAGATTTTTTTCAAATAAGAAAATATTTATTATTTTATTAATTATATATAATTACATATGCAAATTTTAATCCCTTTAATATCATTGGAATAACTTGTAGCTGCTTCTAGAATAAAGAAAGAAAACACGACGTATATAAGCATAAATTGTTCAAACTCAATAGTAGATAGCCAGTGTGGTTGATTGGACTTTCCAAGGATGGCAAAAACAAAGTCTCTTATCCCATGTGCTCTTCTGAACAGGTACCTATTCACTTCTCCATTAGGAGGTAGAGTACATTCTCAGCCCTTGAATTTGAGCTGGCCTTAGTAACTAGCTGATAACCATCTAGAAAGCGGCAGCAGTGATGCTGCAAGCCTTCTGAGACTAAGTCAGGAAAGGCCATGCATCTTACAGTTGCTTCTTTTGGCATGTTCCTTTTTGGAACCCAGCTACTATGCTATCAGAAGATCAAACCACATGGATGCTCTGATTGAAAGTACCAGGGAAGCCAAGCCTTCAAGTCATCACAGCACAACTACCAGATTTGTGAGTAAAGACACTCCATATGATTCCAGCCTACAATCATTTGAATATTCTCACCTGAGGCCCCAGACATTGTCTCAAGGCAGAGAAAAGCTTTGCTCACTGTGATCTGTAGGAATCCCTGACTCAGAGAATCCATGCGTATAATAAAATGCTTGTTTTAAGAATATGGTGAAACTGGAATCCTTGTACATTGCTGATGGGAAAATAAAATGGTACGGCCACTGTGGAAAATAGTTTGGGGGTTTCTCAAAAAGTTAAATATAGAACTACCAGGTGACCCATTAGTTCCACTTCTAGCTATATAGCCAAAAGAACTGAAACAGGGACTCAAACAGATACTAGTACACGAATGTTCACAGCAGCATGATTCATAATAACCAAAAGGTAGAAACAACCCATATGGCCATCAAAAGATACCAAGTTAAGCTATGGACCACAGTTAGTGGTAATAGTCTGATCATGCTTTTTTATAATCTATAACAAATGTTCCACACCAACGTAAGGTTTTGGTGGAGGAGTGATGTATGGGAATTCTGCACATAATGCATGATTGTTTTGTAAGCTCACAACTTCTCTAATAAAAATAAATTAAAAAGAATAATAATATTGAATGCAAAAAAGATGAGTGGATAAACAAAATGTGGCATATCCATACAATGGAATATTATCCAGCCTTAAAGAGGAATAAGGTGCTGACAGATATTACAATGTGGATGAATTGCAAATACATTCTGCTAAGTAAAATAAGCAAGACACTAAAGGTCAAATATTGTGATTCCATTTATATGAACTATCCAGAATAAGTATTCCATAGAGATGGAAAGCAGATTAGTAGTTGCCAGGGGCTGGGGTGGGGACAAGGGGGAGTGTCTGCTTAATGGATATGGAGTCACCTTTGTACAATGAAACGTTTTGAAAATAGATAGAGGCGATGGTTGTATAACATTGTGGATGTATTAAATGCCACTGAGTCGCACACTTTAAAATACTGAAATTTATGTTATGGGAATTTCATCCCAATAAAATATACAAGTAAATATAAAATGGCAGTTTTACACAATTGAGTGGTTTGTCAAACAGCAAGAGATAACTGGATTATAAAGGATATAGAAGCATTATATACCCACAAATATTAACACAATTATTAATAATAAACCAAATAGAGCATTACTTGACTACCAAAATAGGAAGAATAGAAATTTTTAATAATGTCAGTGGGTGAAAATGTGTTGAGACATAGGCTCTCATAAATTACTAATGGGAGTGTGAGCTGGTATAATCTTGTAGAAAGCAATTTAGCAATAAATGGAAAAGGTCTTAAAAGCATTTATTTCTAAATAAATCAACAATGACTTATCATTTTACTGTTAAGATTAATTGAAATGAAAACAATTTTGATATTACCAAAATTGACATGGGTGTGGAGAACTTGAATATGCTTTTCAAAGTGTTAATTGTTGTTATGATTTTTTTTTAAAGATTTATTTTTTTATTTATTACATACCCCCCCCCTTCTGCTTGTTCTTGCTGTGTTCATCCTTGTGTTCTTCCGTGTCTGCTTGTCCCCCCCCAATCCGGTGTGGCGACCCGCCGAGTCAGCTTACCACGCAGCGGCCTGCTTGCTCGCGGGGGCTTGCCCTGCCCGCGACAGCATTGCCCTGCCTGCGGCGGCTTTGCCCTGACCGCGGTGGCTTGCCTTCTCAAGGCGGTGTGCCTGCTCGAGGAGGCCTCAGGAACTGAACCCGGGGCCTCCTATGTGGTAAACCGGCGCCCTACCAACTGGGCTACAGCCGGCCCCGGTGTTAGATTTTGAGATTAATTTTGGGATGTCCATCAACTTCAACAATAGCTTGACCCTTTGAGCAAGAAATTCTTCTGCCTAGAATTTATTCTGCACCAAGATAACAGTACAAGGTTTTTCACTGCCATATTGTCTATATTAGGAACAAGAGACACCTAACATAAATGTCCATCAATACAGTAAGCATGGTATAGTCATACAATGGAATGCATAGCATCTTTTTTATTTTATTTTTTCCTCTAAATTCAGCCAATTAAACAATATATTTGAGCAGGATTTAGAGCTGAATTCAAAAGGGTTTTGTGGTGAAAATTTTGCTATTTGTTTTACATGTTTCTGGAAGCTTGGATTTTGCATTGAGCATGTATTGCATTTTTAAAGAAATCATTTTAAGGATCAAAATTATTTTCACCAGTTATTTCTGGAAAAGATACAAAAAAAGATTTGATTAGAAAAAAGATCAATTTATACCATTTATAATTGCATATGCACACCAAAAAGGAAAATAATTCATATATTCAAAAACAGAAGTAGAGTATCAAATATAACTAGGTCCAAATCCTCATTTCAACAAGGACAGTCTCTATAATGGGGGTAACATACTAGTATCTACCTCAAGTTTATTCTGAGACTAGAAGGAGGTAGTCTTCACCAAATGCCTTGTTTGTAGCAAACAATCTTAAAAACAAAATGATAATCATTATTGGAAATGAAAGGATGCTAAAAATTAAAAGTAGCATGTATTTGGAAATGGTGCTTAAAAATAATAAAGATACAAAAGAGACTCAGCATCCCATCAAGAGCTGTATTTCTTGAAGCGTGGCTATTGTACCACCTACAGAAGCCACACTTGGGCTATTTCCAATGTTGACTTTTGCTCCTAATCCAGGTCTACTAAAGGAGAACCACTTGGCCCAAGATCTTGAAATCTCCATTTTCTGACACACTCCCAACTAAAGTTTCTACAATAAAGTCAAAGAATTACAGTTCTGATCAAGCTTCCCAAGCAGTTTAGAAGCTTTTAAAAACAAAAAAAAATCAATGATTCCAGAAGACTTTGTACTCAATATTTACAAAAATATCTATTACATAAAAAGATATCACTAAAAACTTGTTGAATAAGTACTTTCTTGTTTTCTACAAGAAACCTCTCATAAACTTTTAAAAATTAAAAAATTTGAAACTAATGTTTTATAAGAATTTTAGAAACATCGAATGTTTCTAGTTAATTTTATGGGAGGAGACAGGGCAAAGCCAATCATTTCAAAATCTACAAAAAGTGGTAACATGTAAAAGAATCCAATGGGGAGTTAATCGGAATTTTATTACCGAAGTTGACTCCAAAGTCTTTATTTTATAAGTATATAGTATTATTAAAACAAGTTATATAATCAGTTAAATATGTTTCACTGATGAAGCATATTATGGCCCTAGTTTAACCTCATATTTTTGGGAAAATTTATAATTTAATTGAATTCTGTACTTATTTTTTGTTATGTTTTTTTATTTTTTAAAGAAGTTTTAGATTACATAAATGTTACATCAAAAAGATAGGGGATTCCCATATGCCCAACCACTCTCCCTCCCACACTTTCCGTCATTAACAACATCTTTCATTAGTGTGGTACATTTGTTACAATTGATGAACACATATTGAAGCATTGCTACTAACCATTTACATTACAGTTTACACTCTACCCTGCACCATTTTATAGGCTTAGACAAATGTATAATGGCCTGTCTCCATCATTGCAATGTCATCCAGGACAATTCCAATGTCCTGAAAATACCCCCATATTACACCTATTCTTCCCTGTCCCTCCCTTCAGAACCTTTGGTGGCCTTTATATCAATGATACACAAGTTCTTCCTTGCCAGAATAATAATGTCTATAATAGAATAATAATACGTCTACTTTAGTCCATTGTTCATTCCCTGATCTTGAGGATTTTAGGATGGTGATGCCCACTCTGTTTCTTATTGAGGGGGGCACAGATCCCATGGGGTAGATGGATGGAACTCTCTTGCTTGAGTTGCAGACACTCTCTTTTCCTTGGGATGGACATTAGAAAATATGTCATGTCTTTTTCATATACAAATATACACAATAAAAATTTCTAACAATACATTTGTGAACGCTTTCATTTAAATGAAGACTAAAATAAACTGATAGCAATTCCCTAGTTTATGGTACATAGCTATCACTTATTAAAAACTTGTAAATCGGATATCTGGAAAACAATCTAATTAAATTGATCAACAGAGCTTTCTCTTACACAGGGAACATTATAAGATATTCTTGACATATTTATAAAGGATTAAGTTATATTGTTTTGGGGGGTATCCTACACCTGTTTATTTGATAATTTTTAAATGATATATAAAAATACATGGGTTAAATTCATGTACTATGCAAACTCCTGGCAAACTTTAGTAGAATAAATTAGGTACTCATTCAATATGTTCTCAACTTGTCAATAAATTAATAATTTCATGTTACTTGTTTATATTTTTAATAATATTAACCATATGCTTCCTGACATAAAATGAAATGTTGTATTCCATATACTTTCAAGTCAAATATGCACAGAAGACCAAATGTATTTTTGTCCTTCCTGATATGAATTACCATGTTGTTCCACATTTTGGTAGTATTGGCTATTCTGAGCATAGATGACAGATGTGTATTATAGGGTTAAATCTAATAGCATATTAATAAAAACCTTTTTTTAAAAATAGCAAGTACACTTTTAGTCCATTTTGTATCCATTTTAGCAAAATAAATGATGGACCTTGAAAAAATTATATTGTCTTTCTCCTCTCTCCTTTTCACCTTCAGTACAGGTTTCTGGAATAGAAGATACCACTTTTGTTCATCTCTGTGACTTAATAGCTAATATCTGTAATGATGAACTTGTACCATAATATACAAAATTATTTATGGGTATTTATTGTCCAAAAGAGCCTTGAATTAACAGGCCATAAACTAGGCCTTATTTAAATAGAGAAATTATAGAATTTTCATCTATTTATCAATGTATACATGCAAAACCTCGCTTGCATGTTCTAAAAAATGAAATATTTTAAATGAAAATAGCTTCTTCATTTATAACTATAACAATAAACATCTCATTAGACTTGCATAATATCAAAACCCATGGTGAATGTTCTAAATTAATATCTGTTTTTACACAAAATGTTTTAATCCTTACAATAACTTTTACCTACACATCCAAGGGTTTGCAAGTAGATATTTTATATAAAATTGAATGGTGTGTAATGCTAATTTTACTCAGCATTGGTTTTGTTGTTGTTGTTGTTCTATAGGTAATTTTAAACCTTGCTCTATATTATAAACCTGAGTGGTATAACAATGTACACTAGCAGGGGTAATATTTCAAAGCACTGTGGGTAAATGATGGATTATTCAATAAATGGTGTTTGGACACTTGGACTGCCATCTGGAAAATAATAAAGTTTGATTGCTACCTCATGCCTTACAGCCCTACAGCCAAATTCCAGGTTGGTCAACAATTTAAATATAATAAATAGGATTATAAAAGTAATAGAAAAACACAATAGAATAAGAAAATGTGTATATAACCTTGGGTGTGGGAAAAGACTTTATAAAAGGCACAAAACCAGAAGGCATGTAAGAAAAGGCTGATAAATTCTGTCTTAACATTTTTTTTAAAATCCTAGATGAAAATAAATCATAAACATTTTTCATTCAAATAAAAAGCAAATGTTTCTTTATTATGTAAAGAACTTATACAAGTCAATAAAAAAACAAGAATCAAATAAAATATGAACAAAAGAAAAACACAGTAAGAAAGGAGGAAACTCAAATGGCTCTTAACATTAACACTCAATCTAAAATCATAATACATGAAATGTAAATGAAAGCTAAACTAAGAAGCAATAAGTACCCTTAACCTGCACCCTTACTGGTAGTCTCTAAATAACATTTCTCATTAAAATGAGCCAGGACTCCTTGGAGAAATGGCAAATCACCGATGTGTGTCCACAAATGTACAAGATAAGCATAGACTATTTTTCATTCAAGAAAGCAAGAGAACTGTCAAAACTATTAAAATTACATCACAAAGACTTTATACCAACTTGAAGAGGTACCTACTGGTCAAGATGGGCCAATTTCTTCATCAATAATGATAATAAATGCAATGGACTGAAATGCATCAAATATGTTTAAATCTGTAAATTTATAGTGTTTTAGAAAAGCAATTAAGATTAGTCATCAGTGATTGATGTTGTTGTACCAGCTTATGTTTTAAAAACTGGCAGATAAAGGAAAAGAATGAAGCATTTATATTCCTTTCTTATACTGTTACAATATACTAAAAGGCTAAACACAAAAAGAACGGTGCTCTAATTAGTAATTTGTTTTTTGCAGGGGTAAGGTTAGAAATTATGTACCTACTTTATGTGTATTCTAGGATTGAGCAAATAAGGAAATATATTGTGGGTAATTGGAGCTAGGTTTCTCACTATTGGAGAAAATATTTAAAAATAAAGAAAAGAAGATGGCTAGAATGAACCCTGTGGTGCTGATTAAAAATCAACTCATGGGGCCAGCTGTAGCCCAATTGGTAGGGCACCGGTTTACCACATAGGAGGCCCCGGGTTCAGACCGCCTTGAGAAGGCAAGCCGCCGCAGGCAGGACAAGCTGCCGCGAGCAGGCAGGCTGCCGCACAGTGAGCTGACTCGGCCGGTCACCGCAGTGGGGGGAGACAAGCAGACACAGAAGAACGCAAAAATGAACACAGCAAGAACAAGCAGAAAGGGGGGGGGGATATGTAATGAATAAAAAATAAATCTTTAAAAAAATCAACTCATGGTTTTTAACAATTTATACTTCAGACAGAGATATACAGAAACAGATATAGATATTTATAAAGGTGTTTGTACATATATTTCTTAGCTTTTGTCTGCTGAAAGGACCTAGAAAAACTGATATGCCAATAACAGAGAGCAAACCTAACATCCAGACCCTTGATTCAAAAGTCCATTGTGCAGTGAAAGAAATCAAGGCTTCTTGCAAAAATGGCCTATTTCAAGGCTTGATCAAGAAGAGTATATAAGATGTACCCCGAACATTGAGTGCAAAAAGGTAGTAGGTGTTCATAAAATAATGGGGGCATTGCTAAAGAACATGGGGCCTTGAAGAACTCCCAGTGGTCATATGTGAAGCAATCTGAGTGAAAAAAATTTTAATGGACTATAACCCATAAGACAAAATAAATATCCGTGAGCACTTGCTGACATAAATGAATAATTGAAAAAGTAAATACATAGGAAGAAGGGAAAAATCTTCCTCATAGTAAAATTCTGATTAATAAATACAGAAATATGATAAACTTATGATAGAAATATAAAATACCATTTGGTAAACATCACAGAAATAATTACTTCAGGCAAGAATCATCAATGGATGCTAAAAGTAGTGGGCAACATATAAAGGGAATCAGAATATTTGCATTGTTCAAAGAATCTCCCCATAGATAAGTACTAATTATAAAGGGAAAATCAGTAGACACCACAGTAAATAAGTGATCAAATTAACATCGCAAATAAAGAGGCCTGTAATGTCATGCACCTCCTAATATACTGCACTGAGAAGGGTACAGCATCAATTCTGTGGTATTTCTGCCCAAAAGCAAGAATTTAATCATGAGAAAATATTACACAAAACCAAACAGAGAGACATTCTACAAAATGGCATACCACTATTCTTTTCAAAAGTGTCAAGGTCGTGAAAGACAAAAATTGAGGAACTGTCCCAGATTGAAGACTAAGGGACAAGACAATTGAATGTGATATGGGTTCTTAGATCAGATTCTGGACAAGAAAATGAATATTAGTTGGCAACTAAAAAAATTTAAATAAGGTCTATAAATTAGTTTACTATATGATATCAATGTTAATTTCCTCATTTCAGTAATTGGAATATGTGTGCATACAAAGTTAACATTTGGTTAAAATGAGTGAAGGATATACATGAACTCCTTCTATTTTGCAAATATTTCATGCCTGAAATTATTCAAAAAATTAAAATTAAAAATATTTAAAAAGGGGCAGCTTTATATATATACACGTAGAAAGAGCTCCAATGTACACGATAAATGAAAAAGCAAGTTAGACCTGAGAATGTGTGACATGTTAACAAATGTGTTCTTAAAAATACATAAAATTTATATGTTGGTAAATGGAATATTTCTAAAAAGGACACATAAGAAATTGGAAAGAAGGGAACTAAGGACTGGAGGATGATGGCAGGGAAGGGAAGAGTTACAGTTTATTGTTTTCCCTTTTGTGTCTTAGGAATTAATTTTACTATGTACATGTATTACCTACTCAAAACAAACTATTTTAAAAATATAAAAATGACTGCAAAATGATGCACACACACATGCACACGATGTGGAATCCTGTGCGATGTTATGGGCTGAATATTGTCCCCCCAAAAGAAGTCTTAACCTCTTGTACCTGTGGAATGTGACATTATTTGGAAGTAGGGTCTTTGCTGATATATTCAAGTTAAGATGAGGTCATATTGTATTAGGGTGGGCCCTAATCGAATATGACTGTTATCCTTACAAAAAAGAGGAGGAGAAGGGGTAGTCTGTGGATGTAAATGTCAACTGAAAGGAAACTAGAGAATAACCTAGGGAATGTATAACATAGTGATTTCTGTGGTGGATGAAGTTTTTGGTAAATAGTATAAATAAAAGAATGCTCTTCTTTTACAGAGTGCTAAAAATATGGTGATTCATGGGAAAATTACAACTACGGTAATTTATGGATGACAGTTAACAGTAATATTGTAATATTTTGCAACAATGGTAAGAAGATATTGTTTCAATACTAAGGGTATAAGGAGGTTTGACATTTTTCATTTTGAAGTAATGAAAATGTGCTATTTTTTTCACTTTTAAAACAATATATTGAAATATATCATTTATACATGAACATATATAAACAGTAAGTGTATAGTAAAAGTTGTGAACTTTACAATACAGGGCTCCAATACATCACCCCATCACAAGCACCTTGCATTGTTGTAAAACATTTGTAGCAAATTATGAAAGAGCATCCTCAAATTATTGCTATTGACTATAGTCCTTATCTTACATTTGGTAAGGTTTAAGAGACCCCCACCGACTGCAAGGTCTTGTCGATGTTTCCCTATGTTACCTTCTAGGAGTTTTATGGTCCTGGCTTTTATGTTTAGGTCTTTGGTCCATTTTAAGTTGATTCCTGTATAGGGAGTGAGATAGTGGTCCTTGGATTAGGATATCCAGTTCTTCCAGAATCATTTGTTGAAGAGACTTTCTGTTCCAGAAAAGTGGACTTGGTGGCTTACCAAAAATTAGCTGACCATACAGGTGAGGGTCTAGTTCTGAACTCTCAATTTGATTCCATTGATCAATGTATCTATCCTTATGCCAATACCATGCTGTTTTGACCATTGTAGCTTTATAATACAATTCAAGGTAAAGGAGCATGAGCCCTCTGATTTTACTCTTCTATTTTAGAATGGTTTTGGCTATTTGGCACTGCTTTCTTTCCAAATAAATTTGGTAATTGACTTTTCTATTTCTGTAAAGTAGGCTGTTGGAATTATGATTGGTATTTAATTGAATCTATAAATCAATTTGGGTAGAAACGACATCTTCATGATGTCTAGTCTTCCAATCCATGAACAAAGAACGTTCTTCCATTTGTTTAGGTCTTCTTTGTTTTGTTTTGGCATTGTTTTGTAGTTTTCTTGAATATACATCCTTTACATTCCTGGTTAAATTAATTCCTATATATTTGAAGTCTTTTCATTGCTATTGTAAATGGAATTTTTTTCTTGATTTCCTCCTTAGTAGAAATGCTACTGATTTTTGTGTGTTGCTCTTATATCCTGCCAATTTTGCTGAACTCATTTATTAGCTCAAGAAGCTTTGTTGTAGATAGTTCAGATTTTCTAAATATAGGCTCATGTCACCTGTGAGTAGTGAGAGTTTTACTTCCTCTTTTCCAATTTGAATGTCTTTTTTTTTTTTTTTTTGTACCTAAATGCTCTAGCTTAAAACTTCTAGCACAATGTTGAATAACAGTGGTGACAGTGGGCATCCTTGTTCCTGGACCTAGAGGGAAAACTTTTAACCTCTCCACATTGAGTACTATTTGGCTGTGCGATTTTCATATATACCCTTTATACAATATTTTTAAGTGTTTTTATCAAGAAAGAATGCTGGATTTTGTCAAATGCCTTTTCTGCATCATTCAAGATGATTGTATGGTTTTGTTCCTTCAATTTGTTAATGTGGTGTATTACATTAACTGATTTTCTTATGTTGAAACATCCTTGCATATCAGGAATAAAACCCACTTATTCGTGCTGTATAACTCTTTTTATATACTGTTGGATACACTTTGCAACTGTTTTGCTGAGAATTTTTGCGTCTATGTTCATTAGAGAGATTGGTCTGTAAATTTCTTTTCTTGTAGTATCTTTATCTGGCTTTGGTATTAGAGTGATGTTGGCTTCATAAAATATGTTGGGTAATTTTCCATCCTTTTCAATATTTTGGAAAATTTAAATAGGATTGGAATTGATTCTTCTTGAAATGTTTGGTAGAATTTACCTGGGAAGTCATTTTGTCCTGGACTTTTCTGTGTTGGAAGATTTTTGATGACTGATTCAATCCTTTTGCTTGTGATTGGTTTGCTGAGTTCTTAAATTTCCTGTAGAGTCAGTGTGGGTTGTTTGCGCATTTCTAGGAATTCATCTATTTCCTCTAGGCTATCTAATTTGTTGGCATACAGTTTCTCATAATATCCT
Organism: Chaetophractus vellerosus; assembly: GCA_004027955.1. NCBI lineage: Eukaryota > Metazoa > Chordata > Mammalia > Cingulata > Chlamyphoridae > Chaetophractus > Chaetophractus vellerosus. The sequence goes on from PVKH010001405.1 coordinate 28,844, forward strand.
CTTATGATCCCTATTATTTCTATGGGATCATTTTTATTTATTTATTTATTTTTATTTTTATTTGCATCTCTCTTTTTTCTCTGTTAATCTTGCTAAGTGTTTGTCAATTTTATTGATTTTCTCTAAGAACCAGATTTGCTTTTGTTGATTTTCTCTACCTTTTTTTTTTAACTCAATTTCATTTGTTTCTGCTCTAATCTTTGTTATTTCTATCTTTCTGCTTGCTTTGGGATTAGTTTGTTGTTCTTTTCCTAGTTTTTCCAGTTGTTCAATTAGTTATTTCATTTTAGCTCTTTCTTCTTTTCTAACATCAGCATTTAGGGCTATAAATTTCCCCTCAGCACTGCCTTCACTGTAGAATATTTTAAACTCATTGCCATATTGGGAGGACAGCTTTTCCAGATAAAGAATTATTGGCTGGCAGTTTTTTTCTTTCAGCACCGTAATTACATCATATCACTGCCTTCTTGCCTCTATGGTTTCTGAAGAGAAATCCACACTGTCTTATTGGACATCCCTTGTTTGTGATGTTGCACTTTTCCCTTGCTGCTTTCAGAATTTCCTCTTTATCTTTGGCATATTGCATTTTGCATATTTTGTGTCTTGGGGTAGGTCTATTTGGATTTATTCTAATTGGAGTGCACTGTGCTCCTGGACATGTATATTCATGACTTTCATGATAGTTGGGAAATTTTTGGTCATTATTTCCTCAAATACTCTTTGTGGGAGCCCAAGGCTTGGGCTGTCCCCCCACTTAAACGAAACACAGCCGAAGCACATAGCTGCCGGCATAACCTGGACACTAACTAGTTAAAAAGTAACAAGCCTCCCCAGAGGAAATAATGTGCAGATGGTACTGCAAAATCTAATCTTCTCAAGGTTGTATACTCCCTTCCCAGCCATAACATCACCAAGCAACTCTTGTAGAAACTCTGTCCTCATACCCTATGGAATGTCTTTGTTCTGAGATCCCTTATATTGCCTCTCATTTTCCTGTCTTTTTGCAGAGCGCTATTTTCTTTCTTTGACCAGCTGCCATTGAAGAGTCTCTCCTGTATTTAAGTCCCAATAAAGCTCACGTCTAACTCTTTGCCTGGTGCCTTCTTTGGTCTTGCGACCACCCCTTTTCCCTTCTTGTCTCCTTCTGGATCTCCCATAACATATATGTTGGTGCACTTTGTGTTATCATCCAACTCCCTGAGCCCCTGCTCATTTTTTCCCATTCTTTTCTTTCTCTGTTCTTCTTTCTCTTCAATTTCAGCTTTTCTTTCCTCGACACCACTGATTCTTTCTTCCATGATTTCAAATCTGCTGTTGTGTGTCTCTACTGTATTTTTAATCTCACTTATTGAGTCTTTCATTCTTGTAAGTTCTATTATTTTTCTATCCAAGATTTCAAATTTTTCTTTATGCTCACTGTGGCAGTTTAATATTATTTATGAATTCATAAAAAGAGATATAGATTATATTTGTAAACTGGTCTGTTCCTCTGGATGTGATATCCTTTGATTGTATTAAATTCAAAGGTTTTACATTTACTTGATTAAATCAGGATTAGGGCTCTGATTTGACTACATCATTAGGGTGACTCAGGGTTGAGTGGGCAATATAAATGGAGACTCACATAGAAGAAGATATACAGGACTGAGAGAGCTCCATAGACATGGCAGAGGAAAGAATTTGATCCTGGGGCCCTGGAGAGAGGTGAGCCATTTGCCTGATAGTTTGCAGCTGAAGAGACCAGAGCCCTGAGAAGCTAAGAAGGCCCAGAAAGAAATGAGCTCTCAGCCTACAGTTGAGATAAGAAGAAGCTGGGCCCATGGAGTCAGCTTGAGAGGAAGGCTGAACCCTTGCA